>CAXIVR010000001.1:203426489-203720241 GCA_964035755.1 Teleogryllus oceanicus | reverse complement strand
GAGCCATCGGTGAAGATGTGCGTATATCTAATGTATTTGTTATAGATTTCATGAAGTAGGCTTGTAAATTAACGTATTAGTTACCTTTTTTGGAAGATCATTAAGGCTAATGTTGATATTTATTAGGGAAGGAATCCATGGAGGTCTTTTTCTAACCGTGGTAGTTCGAACAGTAGGAAATGTGAAGTGAATTTCTTCTAGATACTGGTTCAGGAGATAATAAACTGGTTTCGGAGCATACTTTTTCTCTGTATACTTTTCGTAATATTTTCTGGAGAAAACATTCTTATAAACAGGGTTATTAGGAGTGGATGATATTTTACTGGCATAAGAAAAGCATCGTTTTCTTCTTCTGATGTGAAGAGGCTCTTCATTGGATTCCGCAAGAATACTCGAAATTGGACTCGCTCGATATGCGCAAATGGCAAGTCTTAACCCGCTGAGTGGACTGGATTAAGACTATTTAATATTGTTGGCCTAGCTGACTGGTAAATAATTGCTCCATAGTCTATCTTAGAACGAATGAGAGCTTTGTAGTTGATAGTATAACATTTCTGTCGGCTCCTACGATGCTGATGAAATGACTTTAATACATTTATTCTTCAAGGCATTCAGCTTTCAAATTCTTAATATGTGGTATCCATGTTAGTTTACTATCAAATAATATTCCTAGAATTTTGATTAGGCTAGAACATTTAAGTTGTTGTGGTCCTATTGTAAGTTTTAGCTGATCCGATAAGTTACCCCTTTTATTGAAGACTATACATTCAGATTTGGATTTAGAGATCTTGAAACCTGTCGTATTGGACCAATCTTGAAGTTCTTTTAAAGTAATTTGAAGCAGTTCTTGAGATGTGTTAATATTTTTTCCACTTAATGTTATAGTGATATCATCTGCAAACAAATATACTTTCACTGGTCGATGGATATGGTTCGTGATATCATTTATGGCAATCAAGAATAGTAGTACACTAAGCACAGATCCTTGAGGCACTCCGCTCTTTATTGTATATTTGTTCGAAAAGTATTCTTGAATTTAACTTGTAAAGATCTATTCTTCATGGAACTGGGTTATGAAAGTTAGTTTTGGCCATCTACCCCATTTCGAGGAGAATTTTGATGATTCGATCTCCCCAGACCATGTCGTAAGCTTTTTCCCATATCTAAACTAACAGTCACAAGATGTTGGTTTGTTATAAAGGCATCACAAATGTCACTATGGATGTTTACTAGATGGTCAGTTGTAGAACGATTTCTCCTGAAACCACTTTGGAATGGTGAAATGTTATTATGATATTCAGGTACCAATTAAGTCTTCTACTGACAATTTTTTCCAGTAATTTGCAGAGGGTGGACGTTAAGAAATAGGTCTGTAATTATTCGGGTTGGTTGGATCTTTGTTAGGTTTAAGAATCGATAACAATAGATTCTTCCATTTGTCAGGAAATTCGCCAGTGGTTATTATTTCATTGAAGAGTCGAGTTAGATATTCAATAGCATTTGTCGGCAGTTCTTTCAGAAAGACATTGTATATTCCATCTGGTCCTGGGCTTGAATTTCTAGTACGAGATAGCACAATCTCAACTTCTTGTACTTGAGGATAATTTAATGCAGGATTACTTGACGAATTTTGTTGCATAATTCTATCCATTGTTATATTCGAATTAGATTTGTATATTTGAAATTCATAGTTAAAGTTGCTGTCGCTGAGTTATTAGCAAATGTAGAAGCCAGAATGTTCGCAATTTCTTCTTTAGAAGAGGTAGTTCTGTCGTTATGTACCATAAATTTAGGTTGAAGGTTCTGCTTGTAGCAACCATTGATAGCTTTGATTTTTTTCCAATTGTCTGCTGGGTTAGAGAAGCAATTTATTGATGAGATAAAATCAATCCAACACTGCCTTTTATTTTCTTTATATATTCGTCTTGCTTTTGCTCGTGTTCTTTTATAATCAATATGATTTTCTATGGTTGGATGCCTCTTGTATTTGTTGAATGAGTGTCTGTATAATTTATGAGCATTTTTGCAGTCTTCATTCCACCAAGGTAGTTTTTTCCTTATTGGTTTTCCTGAAGATTTTGGAATTGTTTCATCAGCTGTTTTGAGGATGAGATCAGCAGTTTCTCAATTTTTTATTGAGGGGGATTGAGAATTCTCTTCTAACATATTAATTTCATTTATTTTTGTTGATAATATTTCATTGTATCTATCAAAGTTAGCGTCTTGGAATTTCCATCGAGGATGATAGATAGTGCAAGCAGACATTGAGGTATTATTACAGTAAGATATGAGAATGGGAAAATGGTCACTTCCATGTAAGTCTTCTGTAGTACTCCAGTCCCATTTAGAAGCAATAGAAGATGAACATATTGTTAGATCAATTGCACTGAACCTTTTGTGTGTATTATTAAGATGAGTGTATTGTTTTTGTTAAGTATCTATATATTTGGTCTTCTAATATTTTTTAATAATCTTGCCTCTACTGTCATCTTTATAAGATCCCACATTAGGCTGTGACTATTAAAATCACCTACCATAATAAAAGGTTTAGGTAGCTGATCTATGATTTTTAATATTTCATTTTGATTTTGACTGCTGTACATTCAATATTGGTGTTTATATGAATTTCATCTGCTTGAATAAGTGATTTTATATATATAGCTATGCCTCCACTGGATATTCTTGGATTATTTCTATTCTTTAAGTATACAGAATAATTTTTTAATTGTGGTATCACCCTTTCTGAATTGTTAGTTTCCTGTAAGCATATTACATCTGGATTATATTTGTTAATCAGAATTAACAGATTTTCTCTTTGAGGCCTAAATCCATTGATATTCCATTGTAATATGCTCTCAACCATTGTTAGTTAATATTTAATTTGATAGGATGAAATGCTTTAACTTGTATCACTAGAGTAATCTGATTCATTGCTTTTAATGTGTTTATTTAATTTCTTTTTTAGATTTGTAAATCTTCTCTTCATATTTTTATCCTTTAATTTTGGATATGTTTTTTCTAACATTTGGATCAATTGAGTTAAATCAGGGTAAATTCTAGAGCTATTTCAATTATCTCAGTACTGTTTTTAGTTTTCAAGAAAACTCTTCATTTGAATAAAATTCAAGGGATATTTGTTGTTTGGGTCCAATAATATTTCCTGAGAGGGCCAATTGGGTGTTCAGTTTTCAGATTCTTCAATATTAGTACTTTCTAATCTTGACTTTTATAATTCTTTCTTTTCTTTGCAGTGAGGTCAATATTGAGATGTTTATCAGGTTCTGATGAGGGTTCAATAAGTGGGTCTGAGGTTGTTGATGATAAGGATATAGGTCGTTTCTTAATCAAATTATTTGTGGAGTTGGGGTTGTTTGATTGTGGAGTTTGAAGGGCAGGGAAGTCACCAAATTGAGATTGGGTTAATATAGGGCATTATTATTGGCCTCAATTTCAATTTGAGTGGATGAGTTAATGGGGAGGTATTTTTGAGGTTACATTCATATCAGTAGAGGGTGATATTACTTTTTCATTGATGTTATCTGCAGGTTGAGGATTTGGTATAGAAGATAGACTTTGGTTATGTTGTTGAGTAACTTCAGTTTCCATTTCATCATTTCCACTGGGTTTACTGGGACAAAGCTGAGCTACATGTCCTTCTTGATTACAAATAAAACAGGTCATGATATCAGTAGAGAAGTATATACGGTATGAGGTATTGTCAAAATAAACAACAGTTGAATCTGGTAGTTTGTTTAGATCTTCAGGTTCTATGTACTACATTATTTTACAGCACTTTGCCAGATGACATTAAACAATTAAATTCGATAGGAAAATTTCAATCCCAAGTAAAATTGTTTCTGCTTCATAACTGTTTCTATACAATTACAGACTACAATGCGCTTTAAGAGGAAAGTCACATTAACTTTAACAGTGATATTTGAGGTATTATTTACCATTTGGACTGTAAGCCATTTGGACTAAACAAACTGTAACAAGAATTGTACCGCAGCTTCTGGGTCAATGATCCCCATCTCGATCAGGTTTTTGTCCAGTTTCCCTGATCCTTGAGCAAATGCTGAAATCGCCCCTTGTTTTTCTTCTGAATATAAATGTAACTTCATTATCTGTGCACGTCTTCTAGAATTCAGTGGAAAATATAGTTATTCAAATTATCGTTCTCCATATTGTCGCTGCAGGAAGTATTATTCCTTGACGAAGGACATGATGAAGGTGAAGAGCCCAAATTTATTGCTGATTTATTACATCGGGGCGAATATTTTCTTAAGAATTCTTGAAAAACTAATTTTCTTTCTGTATTTAAAATTCAAGTAGTGTATGGCTTAGAGTAGTGATCGCAGAATTATGAAAATGTGTACAGAATTCTCTTCTCCCCATAGCACGTCGCACACAGTTTTTAACTATTTTTTACGTAAAATAAATGGCTCACTTAACCTCAATGGGTGAATCAGTTACCGGTGGATATAGTACCTGCGGAAAAGTGAACCCTTTTTTCTCAACTCCTGTTTTGCTCCCTACAAAATACTTTGCTTAAAAATAGAAAGTTAATAATTTGTATTACTGTTCACTATATGTAGTGTAGTATTATATTAAATTACAAAAGTTCCGCTAAGAATAAAAATAAATTTAAAAAATTAAATAGTACAAATTTAACCAGTTAACATACCTCGACTCGACGTATCGACAAGAAGTGAGGCCCGCGACCGGTCGTGAACTGGCGTTGAACCTTTGTGAATCAGATGGTTGAATGTAATGGTTTTTAATCAAGGTTCAGTGTCGTCTAAAGATTATGTATACTACTTCATGGTAGTACGCTCTGTAGTACGTAAGACTGGACCCCCCACCCCCTCGAGTAACTGCACTAAACTGTTCTCTTGATTTTCAGATTGGTTCATCTCTATTTTAAACCTCGAGAGGCTCAGTTTACCTCAAAACAATTTGAAACTTCTCCCTCTTGGAATATCTTTTCTAAGAACCTCAAGTACTTGGATATTTCAAAACCAATTTCTTTTGAAAATGATTCTCTCAACAAAGAATTGCATACGTTATCTAAGATTGAAGTTTTGATACTATCTGGTACATATGTGAACGAATTAAAAACTATTCGTCTACTAGATCACTCAAAACAAATGTACCCAGCATTTTTTTTAAGTCAATTAGACGTAAGCAATTGCAATATTTCTGAAATTAGAGAAGACGAAGTTACTATATTCAGTCAGCAATATAAATTATCAGTAGTGAATATGTCTCATAATAATTTAAAATTTATTCCCCATGAATTATTTGCGGTTTTAAAAAATTTAAAAGTTTTAGATTTATCACATAATTATATAACAAAATTTCCCGTATTGTATTTCGAGGCTAGTCAATTGGCAATTTTAGATTTGTCATGGAATAAACTGTCTTCTCCAGGTGTTGTTATCAAAGGAAACATAATTTCTTTAAATATGTCACACAATGAAATAAAGAGATGGGAATACATTATGCTATTCTCATTCGTAAATGTGTCTATTTTATCTCATTTAAATTTATCTTACAATTTTATAGAAACATTTTCCGAACCAATGTTGCAAGGATTTTCACTGCTAGAGTCATTAGATCTCGGGGGAAATCCTCTTAATTGCGAAGAGTGTAATATGGACCTCTTAAGGAAATGGATGATGACAGAAAAAGCAACATATTTGTACAACCTTGGTACAACCACTGAACTGAAGTGCTCATTCCCAATGCAAGACTTTGGACAATCGGTTTTTAATTTTACCATTAATAGAGATGCCTGTCAGAATACAAGACGAGTTACAGCAGCCATTGTGGTTATTGCCCTATCTTCAACAGCCCTGTCTGCGTTACTAATCATACTCCTTATATGCTGCTGCGGAAAACGGTACGAGATCGTATATGCTCTCCATTTGTTGAAAGTGAAGAAAAAATGGAAAACATCAGCCAGAAAGGAATATGATTATGATGTATTTTTGATTTACTGGTAAGTAATACATTTTATTTCAAAATGTGACGTAAAATCTTTAGAGTCATATTCATAGAAAACAGCACATACTTTCTCATATTAGTAACGGTTACGTAATAATATATTGGCACTTCTGTCCTACTAGCACTTCAGCCAAGAATTAAAAATTTCCTAACCAAAGCGTAAAGTGAATTTGGCGAAGCATAAATTTTAAAAAAATTGCTCCTCATATCTCTCAAGAAATGGTAAGAATGGCGATGGCCCGATTTTCGTCGAACCCTCCGCAGTTTTGAAAATAACAAAAAGTTAACATTTTAAAACTACAAAATTGAAACTGGCATTTTTCCCCTTAGACAAATTCTATTGTTAAATATCAGCTTTTTCAAACTGTCCTGTACAATTTTTAGAAAAAACGAGTACTTTTCGCTATATTTGTGTCTGAAATATATACAATTTCTACAAAAATATTCCCAAAACCGTTCCAATTTTTAAAAACTTTCCTCCTCATATGTGACCAGAAATGGTAAAAATATTATGCTAATACCATTTCCGGTGAACTGGCCGTATTTTTAAAAATTGCAAAACGTTAACTTTTCAAAACTTCAAAATTGAAGATGGAATGTTTGACTTAAAGTCTGTTCTAAAAAATCAGCTCTTTAAAAAGGATCAGACAGAATTTTTGGAAAACAAACAAACAATTAGTTTACGCATAATTTGGGCTTGAAATTAAGGAAATTTATAAAAAATATTTTCTCAAAAACGACTTCACATTTTTTCTTCAAAATGTTTCCACGAATTTCCAATTTTTTCAAGGAACGCTGAAAAGAATGGCTCACGTGTCATTTTCGTAGTCTCTACATTTTCGAAAATTACAAATTTAGAAATAATGCGAGAAATTATGAGCTGTTGTAACACCGCTAGTTGTTTTCTCGCACTCACTTCGGGAGAAAAGAAAATATTGTAATTATGAGTCGAAAAACAGCGTATTATCGGCAATAAAACTCTTATTGCCGGACGCTGGTAACTAAAAAGTGGATAAATCCTGTAAATTAACAGTAATAAACAGTAAATTACTTTCTCTAACGCGTGGTGTATCCAGGCTCCTTGTTTTGTAGGTCCTTGATGCCGAAAAATCAACTAACAGCAAAACGTCTGTCTTTCTGTGGTCAACGTGAGCGCCTAAACCATTTGGCCGATTTTTTCCAAAACTAATATTCCCCGGCCAATCTGTACGAACTCGAGAATACGATAGTTTCAAACATATATTTTTATTTTTGAGGATACATTAAACGAAACCTCAAAAACATTTTCAAAATTTTCTCAAAAATGTCTCAATTTTTTTTGAATGAACATTGTATTCGGATAGTTTAAAAGACGCTTATGAGAAAAGCACATGTATCATGTACCTTGAAATCCCTAATTTTTCGAAAATTTCAAAAGTGCAATTATTTTGCGCGTCCTCATACAACTACAATATTGAAGATAGAGTTTTCTTTCTTAATGAAATCTGTTCTTCAAACACAGAATACAAGATGTTAAGGGAGGGAGGATCTTTCGAATAATTTTTGTATTTACAAGAGGAGACTGATGGGGCGACTGATCGCTGTGTTTTTTTGGCTTATTTAACATAATAATTTTCTATACTAATAATTGTTTTCGAGTTTTTTGGAAAGTAGCTGATCGTAATGCACGCATTTATGATTTGTACTTGGGCATGAATGGCACTTTTTGATAAGTTTTTGATCATTTTAGCGTTAATTAGATCTGGCTCACTCGCTTCTTTGTCGCTCATTCATTTAATTTGGTTAAGTAATTGATCTTCAGTGATTTTAATTTTTCTTCGTCTGATTGGCACTCTACTTGTATGTTCTTGTCTAAAATGCATTCCTCTTAATTTTGTGGTAGAATATCCGAGACGTGGGAGATAGTGGCGGTTGTTTTGAGAATAAGTATTAATTGGAAATGGCGTGAAACTCTTCTGAAGTACTGGTGCGAAAATTTCCGCCTTTCTCGCTGGAACATATGTCATTTTATTATCTCTTCAAAATTATTTTTTCAAAGTTTTCCAAAGGGTTGTGCTAATTGCACTGTTGAAAATGACATTAGTTCATTTTGGGGTATTTTTTTGTTTCTTCGTAAGTTACGCAAGTGTATTTTTTTAATATTTCTCATGTCGTTTTTTAAATATCTCTCATATGTTAATATGAACATTTCCAGTGTATTGCACTTGCGAGTTAAAATGCTTCAAATTACTTCAAATGAAATTTTTCGTAAACTCAAAAATATTTTGTGAAAAAGAGCTTCAAATTTCGCATTTACAGTAACGCTTACACGCCATTTTCGTAGCAAACAGCTCTAAATTTTTCAATGAAAATTACCAATTATGACGAGATTTTACTGTTCTTTAATATTGTTAAAGTAATATTTCGTTTCTACTATTAGGAAATCGAAAAATTGAGAAAGTGTCAAAAATATGTACTTTGGGCGACGATAGATGGCAACTGGGAAGAGGATGGGTCAAGAGCGTAAATCCACACCAAAGAAATTAGAAAACGTTACTACGAGAAAGCCTGTGCGATTCTGTAGCATCACTAGTTTGAAAATGTGTATTATGTCGCAGGGGCTTCATGTAAAGTACCCCCCCCCCCCCAATGAAAATGTCGGTTTCAACGTCAAGGGGCCGCGACATCAGCCACATCGATTGGAGAATATCAATTTTTGAGAAAACTGGCTGAACGGTTTAGCCGCTAGCGGACAGACGGACGGGCTGACAGACGTTTTGCCGTCATTCGATTTTGAAAGTACCCTCAAAACATGAATTCTGGCTAAACCACGTGTTAGAGGATTTTTTTTCTAAATTTAGCAACTGGATTTATTCACATTTTCGTTACCAGGGCCCTGTAATAAGAGTTTTTCTGCCGAAATTCGCAGTTTATTCGCGCAGCATTACATAACTTTCTCTCTACTCTGTAGGAGAAAGTAAAACGAGCCGATAAACGTTTAGTAGTAGACGCATATGTCCTGATTGATGAATATCGTATTGAAGAAGAAAGTTCATAGCTAAAACTGTCTTCCTGGCTCGTGAAGCGTGGTAGATATCGGAAAGCATGTTTCCAGACCGCCTGCAACCGCTGCAGACATCATCAGTAGTGTAGACATGGCGAGCAATGAATCCTCTCAGACGGTTCGCGGAGGAACGCTATGGTCTATCTCTACGCTACGGTCAATCCGCCATTGAATGCGCGTGCTACAGTTGTAGGCGGGCATCTGAAAACTGCTTTCCAACAGACTATGGCCCTTCCCACCAGAATTTGTGACTCCAGTGAAGAAAGCCCCAATGAACTGTCCACTGTTGCGCGAGGTCTCAAAGTGTCGTTTTGCAGTGACGGGGACAGCGCGTGGGTGGAGCGAGAGCTGGTGCCCGCGCTAGAGATGGGTGCAGGACTGCGCCTTTGCCTGCTGCAGCGGGACTTCTCTCTCGGCTCTCCCTCTTTACACAACTTCAGCCTGGCGGTGCGGGCGAGCGGCTGCGTCCTCGCAGTTCTTAGCCGCCATTTCCTACAAAACCAGGTAGCGGCATGAACAAAATTCTCTTTTCAACTACTTTATTCTAGATATTTCTACTATCATTCTCACACTTTAAGTAACTGAGACACACTAAGTGATGTCACTCTCCCAAATTCGCACTCTCACTCTTAAAGTAATTTAGAGTTTGCCTGTAATTAAATGTCTGTCACAGCTTGCTGACCCCCTTTGGCTGACCTTTTTCTTAGAACCTTTACTGAACAAATATTCATTTGTCGAGTTCTTGTTCGGCTTCGCCAAAATGAACAAATATATTTATTTCAACACCTACTATAATGCAAATATTTTTCTTCTATTCTCAAACTAAGTAATTTCATAGAAAGGAAGACGTCATTTAAATTTATTAGGGTTGGTGACAGAATTACGGCATACATTTTATGGCATTGTTCTTGTTAAGTTTCAGTAAGGACTCGAACAAGTTGTTTAGGGAAAACTCGGTCAAGTTCAACAAGCTCATTTATTGTAACGAAAATCATATAAGAAAATAAAAATAAGAAAAACTCGGAAATATTACCCTAATTTATAATTTTACCTAATTACGCTAAAAATTGATATAATTGTTATCTACACTCCAGCTTTTGCTTATAATGGTTACAAATGTCCTTACAAGTGTAAGAAGAGAAAATATTGTAATCGTGTGCCGGAAATTTTTGACACAAAAACTCTTATTGCTGGATCATGGTAATGAAAAAGTAGATAAATCCCGCTGCTGTATACAGGATGATTCAGTTCTCGTTGCTCATACAGGACCCGGTGATAGAGTACACTAATTTATTCATGAGTGCAAAAGGAAATAGTGTAATCATTATTCTAAATTAACGAGTAATTAATTCGTTGCAAATGATAGCATGTTGTTAGTTGTGGTCCGCTATGGTGGCTAGATTTCATAACGTCATAGAAACGTCGTATGGATGGAACTCGGGCAGATGCATAAAACGTAAATATACGATTCATGTAAAAAAATCAACAATCAAAATGTTAATATATTATTGAGAATTCCAGAAACTTTATTGAAAACCATTTGAATAAATTCTAATCACAAATACTATTCATTAAGGTAAATGAACTGAAAGTGTCTGAATGTGATCTACGAATTTTCAACTTTTAAACAAATTTTCCCATCTCTTGTTCGATTTGCAAAACGTATGTCACGTCAGATCAATTATCTTTGTGTGCATGAATATGAACCGATTTAAGTAAGATAATGAATATATCAACATGAAACTTAAATACACTACCCTTGGGACGGACTTATATATCCTTAACGGTTGACTGGGAGAGGTGGCTCGGGGCATCATCTAATATCTTTGCCGTCTGTGGACTATTGTAACGCGTAAACTGTTCAGCCAATTTTCTCCAAAATTGATATTCCTTGATAGAGCTGAACATACTGGAAGCTTTGGATTTTTCTAACATATTTTGATTGTTGAGGTTTTTTTACATGAATCGGGCATTGAACGTTTTATGCCTCTGCCCGAGTTTGATCCATGCGGCACTTATGAAGCATAATGATATGAGTGCCGGCAAGATATCTCTGAGGATCTGAGATCGGGTCTGGGAGCATAAAAAGTTAACAACACTTATGCTGGTTTATGTAGAAGCATAATATTGAATAGCATTTAGAAACAATTGGAGAAAATATATGCTTTGGTAGCATCACTAGTTTTATATGAAATCTTAGAGAACTGTTACACATTTAACTAGTGGTGCTACAACACCACATACTTTCTCGCATTATTTCTAGATGCTCCGCTATATTATACTACTACATAAACATGCAAAAGTTATTTGAACCAGCAAAAATTATTTTCCGCATCCAGACTCGAAATCACGTCTTCTGAGTTAACTAGCCGACAGCCATACCACTTCGCTGCAGAAACGCCGTGAGCATCGAACTCGAAGCGACGCTTAAAAACTGAAATTGTCTCAACTCACAATTTTTCCAAAACGCATTTCTTTTTCAAATACGGAGAGTTCGCCGAAATTGGGAGTAGCATGGTATTTTTAACGGCCGTTGATACATACGAAGAGAACTTTTAAAGAAAAAAAAATGAAGCGGGTTTTGATATTTTTTTTAGAAATTTCAGACTAAAATTACGCAAAATCTATTATTTTTTTAATTGCTCATCGCCTTTTTTAAATAGCTGGTTTTTTTACAGTAAACCCTGTGTAAACCAAGATTCAATTCTGTAGTTTTAAAATATTAACTTTTTGCATTTTTTCGAACCAATTATGAGTTTGCCGATAATGGGACTAGCGCAATGTTTTTTACTATACCTTGATACTTTTGAAGAGAGAATTTTAAAAAATTGGAGCGGTTTTGAGAAAAAATGTTTAAAAAATTACAAATGCCTTTATTTTACTCATATTATACTACTCATATTTTCGAAAAATTGAACGTGAACTTATTTCAAGATCTGTCTTTAAAGAATAGATTTCACTGAGGAACTATATCAATGTTTTGATTTTTCATTATAGAATAACTATGTTAAATTATAGGACGACGAAAAAAATTGAATTTTCAGAATTATTCAAAACTATGCGATTTCAACGAAAAGAGACTTGCGGCCTTCAGTTTAACGTTATTTGCGCTATCCAAGGAGAAAGTTGACAAACGTGAATTAAAAAAAAATATACAATTTTTTTGAAAATTTTGAAAATGTACCCCAAAACTAAAACATTGGTTTTAAATTCAAGGCGCCGTGACATCAGCCAGATCGACTGGGGTATTTCAGTTTTGGAGAAAAGGTTTAGACCCTAGCGTTGACCACAGACATAAAACGGACAGACTGACAGACGTTTCCCCTCAATCGATTTTTCCGTATCAAGGACCCATAAAACATGGAATCTGACTACACAATATGTTAGTGGAAGTAATTTACTATGTATATATGAAAAAAATTATCCACCTTTTTGTTACCAGGACCCGATAATTAGAGGTTTTATGCCGATATTCGCTGTTTTCCAGCGCAGGATTAAAATACTTTCTCTTCTTACGTACGTAAGTGCGAGAAAGTGAAAAGGACGGGAATGATATCTGTCCCTACAGAGGGGATCGCAAATGTAGGTAATGACAAGTATTTATGCCTTTACTTTATCTAATATCTTAAAATATTTTAACACAAACCTGCAAACAATGATTGTAAGTGGAAAAGGATTCCTTTGGATAATTTTCTCCTAAAATTATATTATCCTGTAAAGGTATCCTAAAACTGCTGAGTACAGTGCCGATTTTTCTTCAGAAAAACTCCTATTGTCAGGCCCTGGTATAAACAAATTGGATAAATCATGCACTTCTAAATAGTAAATTACTTTCTCTAAAATGTGAGTCAAATTCACGTTTTGTGGTCCTTGATACCGAAAAATTGGTTTCCGGTAAAACGTCTGTCTCTGTTCGTGTGTGGTCAACACTAGTGCCTAAACCGTTCAGACAATGTTCTCCGTAATTGACATTCCCCAATCGATCCGGCACGAAAATGAGGCACTGAGATTTTGAAACAGTATTTTGATTTTATAAGCAGCCTCAATATTTTATCAAAAAATTACACCCAATTTTTAATTTTTTTTTCTTAGGCACATTTAAAAATAGATGCAGGACTGATTATTGTTGAATTCTCATAAGTTTCGAAAAGTGCAAATATTAAAATTTTTTCGTCTTCCTACAACTTTAACATTAAAGTTAGAGATTTTTGTTTAATGAAATCTATTATTCAAAGACAGCTCTTTAAATCAGGTCGTGTGTAATTTTTTGAAAGTATGAGTAGGTTAAATGTAGATAATTTAAAAAATACACATCTATAGAATTGAAGGTATAGACTTTTCCTTAAAGCAATCTCTTCTTTAAAACCTGATTTGTAATAATGTCAATGAAATATAATTTTTTAAATTAAAATATTATTCTTTGATTTTAAAAGCGTTTAAACTGAATATATCTGAAAGACTGGGGTGTAAGTGTGATGTGAATTGCGTGTAGTGGCGGCTGCCCTTTGAGGACTCTGGGACGGCGCCCCCATTTGTTATTTGTCTATGGAACGTACTGTCGGACTCTCGAAGGTCAGTACCAGCTTTTGCCCTGGCTCTTTACCGAGAACGAGGCGTAGTGGGGGAAGTGGGCGCCGGGAGGGGGTGCATTGGAAGGGTGCTTGCGGCGGTTTTCCGCACACGTAACGTTGTTGTGACCAGAGTGCGTTAGCATATGCGATTCAAGTCATTGCAAGGAATCACGCTCAATTCACGTGTTCTGTGTTGAGTTGGTTGTAAATGTGAGAGTTACTTGTATTACTTAAAGTTTGTATTGATTTCTATTTACTTGTATTTAAAGTTTGTACTTTACTTGTATTTAAAGTTTCATCATGAGTGATATCAAGAGTGTGAACACTATTTTAACTGATGGGAGTCAGAATCTAAGTTTTGGAAGAAAAATAGAAATAAAGACATTAAAAATTACCTAACTTAAAAATCCAATACCTAACTTAAAAATTACGCAGATTCAAAATGCCTGTAAAAGCAAAATTGTATACATGAGAAAATTCAATTCCTCTCTAGACAAATACGCAGACTGCCTCTGTGGTTGTGACATAAGAAATTCTTTCTTTTGTTATACGTGCCTTGTTATGAATGTTAGTGATCGTGCATGGACAAAGGATGGTGTATCAAACACCTTGTCCAAATGCAAAGTAAAGAAGCACAAATTTAGTGAACATCACTTAAACAGTGAAGTAGAATTTACAATGCTAGGCAAAATCGATACAAAGTGTCAGATTTAGCATATAGAATGAGAATTGAGAAATTTAATGAAGATGATTCCAAGAATCGTTACATTTTGAGTAAACTGATAGACTGTATTAAATTTTGCGGGAAGTTTGAACTTGCACTAAGGGGGAATGACGTAACAGAGGGATCACACAACCCTGGTGTTTTTCGTGGTTTTAGTTAATTCGATGGCAGAGTTAAAAGCCAAGTACTCCAAGTTAAAAGCAACGTATTGAGAAAACAAAAATCGTGTTTTGGGGCTTTCTAAAGCCACGCAGAATGAATTGTTGGACTCAATTTATGCAGCCTATCGTCAGTTGATTTTTGAGGAAGTGGGAATTCTGATTGGATGTTGTTGACGTTCTTATAAGAAGAAATAAAAGAAGTCATCTTCGTCAACATATCAGCTTTATTAAGATAGCCGGCTTTCGACGGCTTTGCCGTCATCGTCAGTCTAAAGAATACAGAAAGATACAAAAAATTTTTATAAATATATACACAATAAGATAGAAAAAAATTAATTAAATTACAATTGATGGATAACTCTAAAATATTTAATTACAATTGATTAATTAAATTACAATTGATGGATAACTCTAAAATATTTAGTTACAGATAAAATTTCAAAAACGGTAAGGGGGGAATGCAACGGGAGGATTAGTGGCAGTTCAAATTAAACAAAAAATCAATACAGAAAGACACATTGTATGGTTGCAAAAGTTAAGGAACATATAGCAGATAAAATTATAAAATTAATTGCGGTGGGGGCGGAGAGGAATTAATACTATACAAGCAGTTCAAATTTCAGGATTATAACTATTTGTGGAGAAATATACATTCTCATATTCAAAAGAAAAACAAAATATATATATATATATATATATATATATATATATATATATATATATATAACACATATACATATATAAGAAATGGGGAATAATAATAATAATAATAATAATAATAATAATAATTCATATTAATGTTATTACAAAGATGGAATAATTGAATAGCAAGTTGAGCCGTTTTTTGCTTACCTCGCTGCTGTCGGCAAAAGTCGAGCGACTGTGCCCAGAGAGAACGTGACACGGGGTTTTTATTGCTTTCCGGAGATCGGCGGGGGTGGGTGGGTCGGAGGTCTGTTTAGTGTTCTCTTGGAAATGTCTTAGGAGGCGGGGGAGTCAGTTAGGGACGTCGGGGTGTGTAAAATTATTAGCAGAGGGGACAGAGGGAAATTAGTTTGTTCATTGAGAAGGGCCTCAGATTTCTGTTTGGCTTGAAATATATGAAAGATTTCTAAAGCACTTCTGTTCCAGAATTTATTTTCTATTTCAAGAATTTTGATGTCTAAGTCTGGGTGGAAAGTATGGCCTGCGTTTATAAGATGTGTAGCAAAGTGCGATTTGTTTGTGTTGTGCTTCCATGCATGTAAATGTTCTTTAATTCTGGTATTAAAGCTTCTACCAGTTTGTCCGATGTATTTAGCCTAGCAATTGTGGCAGTGTAGTTCATAAACTCCAAAGGAAACGTGAAAATTGTATTTGTGAAGAATATGGGCTACCTTCTGCGATATTTTTCCAAAGAACGGAATAGAAATAAATTTTGATGGTTTCTGGGTGAATGGGGTGAGGCTTGTATACGTTTTTAGTTTCTTCTTATTTAATTTGCGGCGTAATATGTTGTCAATGAGAGTGGTACTGTATCCATTGGCGGTAGCTATGTATTTAATGGTGCGTGTTTTTCTTTTAAAATTGTCTTGTGATAAGGGAAGGCTAACAAGTCTGTGAATCATGGCATGGAAAGCTGCGTGTTTGTGAGCAGATGGATGTTGGGATGTGTTATGGATGACAGTGTCTGTGTGTGTGGTTTTCTAAAAACATTGAAGATGTGTTTATTGTCCAACCTAGAGATGGTTAGGTCTAAGAAATTAATTGATTGGTTTTCATTTTCTAGTTCTTTAGTGAATTTTATGGATGGGTGTCTGGAGTTAAGGAACTCGAGGAAGATGTCGAGTTGTCTTGTTGTACCTGTCCATAGAGCTAAGATGTCATCGACGTAGCGGTACCAGTACGTTAAATTTTGAAGAAGGGGATGTTGTGTCTCAAACAAGAGTGTTTCAAAATTGTCCATGAACATGTCTGCAAGTAGTGGTGACAGTGGTGATCCCATCGGAAGACCAGAATTTTGTTTGTAGAAAGTGTTATTAAACATAAAGTAGTTAGTGTCCATGCAGAGTGAGATCAGATTGTACAGTTCTGTTCGTATTGGTACGGGCATGTAGCTTTGTCCAGGATATTTTGTAAAATTAATTTACAGTCTTGGGTCGGGGTGCTAGGGAATAAATTTGTAACGTCAAAGGATATCAGTTTGGCATTGGCCGGTACGTGTGTGTTTGAAGTTTGGTCACAAGTTCCAAACTGTTCTTGATGGTATGGACGGGTTTAAAACGTACGTGTTCATGAAAGAGGTTGTTGAGTCTGTGAGCGAGTCTGTGGGTAATAGTGTTGGTATAGGAAACAACAGGCCTAATAGGTATGTTTCTTTGTGGATTTAGGGCGGGGGCGAGGGGGGCGGGATTAGAGGAATAAAATATCTGGATCTAGTGAATAGGGCGGGGGAGTCCTTGAGTTCTGTTCTCAACTTAACAAGAAGTTTACTCGTAGGGTCCTTAGGAATTTGTTCAATGTTCTCGTCATTCAGGAAATCATCTATTTTGTCATTGTAGTCTTGGGTGTTAAGTATGACGACCGTGTTCCCTTTGTCAGCTTTTGTAATGGTCAAGTTGTTTTCAGTGGCTTTCTTGAGAAGCAGTTTGGCAGTAGTAGTTTCATGGTGTGTGTTTTTGATGTGGCAGGCTATGGTTTTGTCGCGGGAAAGAGCGCTGGCAATATCATATTTAGTTTCAAGCATGTTGTTAGAAGAGGAATGTTTGTGTCTGTTTGAATGCATAATTGTTTAAGTTTAGTGCTACTGAACTGAGAAGGAGGACAATGTTTGAGGCCTTTTTCTAAAAGTGAATGTTCGTTATTAGATAGTGTTGTCGAAGAAAGGTTAATTACTTTGGGATGGAAGACTGGATCGCCGTAAACTGACGGAGGGGGTGGGTGGGCCGGTGCAGCGCGAGAAGCAAGTCGGCTCAACTTACGTGTTTGTACGACTTTCTTCTTGTCTCCAAGAGCGAAGACACGTTCTCGAATGCAGCTGTCGAGGGTAGACCACTCTGCTGGGTGTAGTCGTGATGCCAACTCCCTCGAATCAATAGAGATCCAGAGACACGTTGTCCCTCGCAGAATACCATTTTTGGATCTCGAGTTTCAGCAACGTTGATTTGGCTGCATCCACAGCTTTAGAGGCGGCTTTAGTGTGAAGATTTGTCGAAACTTTGATGAAATCCGGCATGATATGCATTTTTGCGCATTTTGAAAGGAACCAGATATTCAGTCCGTAGAAAGTGAATTTTTTGGAAAGAGAGAAGAGAGAGTTCATCAGATGCGCTAGATTTGCGTCCATGAATTGTGGAATTCTGATTGGATGTTGTTGACGTTCTTATAAGAAGAAATAAAAGAAGTCATCTTCGTCAACATATCAGCTTTATTAAGATAGCCGGTTTTCGACGGCTTTGCCGTCATCGTCAGTCTAAAGAATACAGAAAGATACAAAAAATTTTATAAATATATACACAATAAGATAGAAAAAATTAATTAAATTACAATTGATGGATAACTCTAAAATATTTAATTACAATTGATTAATTAAATTACAATTGATGGATAACTCTAAAATATTTAGTTACAGATAAAATTTCAAAAACGTAAGGGGGGGGAATGCAACGGGAGGATTAGTGGCAGTTCAAATTAAACAAAAAATCAATACAGAAAGACACATTGTATGGTTGCAAAAGTTAAGGAACATATAGCAGATAAAATTATAAAATTAATTGCGGTGGGGGGGGCGGAGAGGAATTAATACTATACAAGCAGTTCAAATTTCAGGATTATAACTATTTGTGGAGAAATATACATTCTCATATTCAAAAGAAAAACAAAATATATATATATATATATATATATATATATATATATATATACACATATACATATATAAGAAATGGGGAAATAATAATAATAATAATAATTCATATTAATGTTATTACAAAGATGGAAGAATTGAATAGCAAGTTGAGCCGTTTTTGCTTACCTCGCTGCTGTCGGCAAAGTCGAGCGACTGTGCCCAGAGAGAACGTGACACGGGGTTTTTATTGCTTTCCGGAGATCGGCGGGGTGGGTGGGTCGGAGGTCTGTTTAGTGTTCTCTTGGAAATGTCTTAGGAGGCGGGGGAGTCAGTTAGGGACGTCGGGGTGTGTAAAATTATTAGCAGAGGGGACAGAGGGAAATTAGTTTGTTCATTGAGAAGGGCCTCAGATTTCTGTTTGGCTTGAAATATATGAAAGATTTCTAAAGCACTTCTGTTCCAGAATTTATTTTCTATTTCAAGAATTTTGATGTCTGAGTCTGGGTGGAAAGTATGGCCTGCGTTTATAAGATGTGTAGCAAAGTGCGATTTGTTTGTGTTGTGCTTCCATGCATGTAAATGTTCTTTAATTCTGGTATTAAAGCTTCTACCAGTTTGTCCGATGTATTTAGCCTCGCAATTGTGGCAGTGTAGTTCATAAACTCCTGATTTCGCCATGAGTGGGGTGGTGTTGCGAGGTGAAAGTAGTTGTTTGAGGGATTTGTGTGTGTAAAGGAAACGTGAAAATTGTATTTGTGAAGAATATGGGCTACCTTCTGCGATATTTTTCCAAAGAACGGAATAGAAATAAATTTTGATGGTTTCTGGGTGAATGGGGTGAGGCTTGTATACGTTTTTAGTTTCTTCTTATTTAATTTGCGGCGTAATATGTTGTCAATGAGAGTGGTACTGTATCCATTGGCGGTAGCTATGTATTTAATGGTGCGTGTTTCTCTTTAAAATTGTCTTGTGATAAGGAAGGCTAACAAGTCTGTGAATCATGGCATGGAAAGCTGCGTGTTTGTGAGCAGATGGATGTTGGGATGTGTTATGGATGACAGTGTCTGTGTGTGTGGGTTTTCTAAAAACATTGAAGATGTGTTTATTGTCCAACCTAGAGATGGTTAGGTCTAAGAAATTAATTGATTGGTTTTCATTTTCTAGTTCTTTAGTGAATTTTATGGATGGGTGTCTGGAGTTAAGGAACTCGAGGAAGATGTCGAGTTGTCTTGTTGTACCTGTCCATAGAGCTAAGATGTCATCGACGTAGCGGTACCAGTACGTTAAATTTTGAAGAAGGGGATGTTGTGTCTCAAACAAGAGTGTTTCAAAATTGTCCATGAACATGTCTGCAAGTAGTGGTGACAGTGGTGATCCCATCGGAAGACCAGAATTTTGTTTGTAGAAAGTGTTATTAAACATAAAGTAGTTAGTGTCCATGCAGAGTGAGATCAGATTGTACAGTTCTGTTCGTATTGGTACGGGGCATGTAGCTTTGTCCAGGATATTTTGTAAAATTAATTTACAGTCTTGGGTCGGGGTGCTAGGGAATAAATTTGTAACGTCAAAGGATATCAGTTTGGCAAACAAAACAAACAAGAAAGAATATTTTCCAGCAATTAGGAAGGCTTTTCAACGTTCTTCACTAAGTCGGTAAAAAGAACTGCGGTTCTTGACCAAGTTGTGAAGAAAAGAATTCCAAGGAATGCCAATACAATGAGGAATTTTAAGGCCCGATATGAAAGTACTGTTATAATTCTTCTTTTGAGGAAGTATTCAGGACCGCTTACACAGCTATAGAAGGAAATGAAACAACTGATTGTGCGACATTGTCTCAACTTGTGTTTGTTGTACGATATGAAGGGGAAGATATATGAACGATTCCTAAACTTCGTAACATCAAGTGATCACATTGCAGAAGAAATTAGTTGTGTTGTGTTCAGTAAACTTAAAAAACTGAAAATAAACGAGTCCCCAAATGAATTAATCGCTAAAAGCTACGACGGTGAGTCGGTTATGAGTTGCAGTCACAGTGGGGTTCAGGTGAGGATGAGGGCAGTGTACGAGGAAGCACATTTTGTACATTGTTAAGCTCATCAACTTAATTATATAGCGCTCTGCCACTCAAAACAAACAAGAAAGAATATTTTCCAGCAATTAGGAAGGCTTTTCAACGTTCTTCACTAAGTCGGTAAAAAGAACTGCGGTTCTTGACCAAGTTGTGAAGAAAAGAATTCCAAGGAATGCCAATACAATGAGGAATTTTAAGGCCCGATATGAAAGTACTGTTATAATTACAAGAATGAAATAGGTGAATTGCTTGAAATATTGAGAATGATACAACTAACACTTACTCAACCATTAGAAAAGCAATTGGACTGGGAAAACTTTTAAAATATACTGATTTTCTCTTTTGGCTTGAGCCTTTTAACAAAATTCTACCTCACCTTTTTTAAACAGCTACAACAAAAGAATGTAGAAAAATTATTAAATTAAAACCCATAAGTCTGAATCAGAATCGAAGTCAGCCATACAGCGGACAAGAAATTCTCTTGACCCTGATCATCACTGGAATACCCAAAGTAACGAGTCATGTAATCAAATATGTGCTCGTTTCGAAGACTCGCTTAAAACGGTCGCAAAAGATGTATGTGACATAATTCTGACCAACATTGATGAGCGTTTTACATTCAACAATCATTTGTCGGCAGATATATTATTTCAATCCACCTTGTTCAGCAAATACAAACTGTCATTTCTTGAAACAGAATTTCAAACTACCATTAAATTGTTCAATTTGAATGAAATTAAACTGCAACAAGAGTTCACAGTTGTATACAGCAGAAACGATTTTCAAAATGCAACAGGAGCTTTAACTCCTTTGAATTGAATTTACGGAAATAACTTAGACCAAATTTTGCCATAGTCTGTGAAACTCTTGCGGGTTATCAACACAATCCCGATGAAAACTGCAGAAAGCGAGAAGTTTTTCGACTCTCAACCGAACTTTCTCAAGAAATACAATGAGAGAAGGGAGATTTAGTGCATTAGCTATGTGTTCTATAGAAAAGAAATTTTGAATACATTCAACTTTAATGATCTTGTCATCAACCACTTTGCTGAAGGAAGGGAGTGGAGAAGGAAGGGAGTGGTCATCTTCAGGACTATTAATTAAGGTAAGATACTTTTCGGGGATACTTTGTATCTAACATTGATTAACTATAAATATTAAAAGGAAACGCTTGAAAGGCTCTTCTCAAATATCTTTAGAGTGAGGTTTTCTGGAAACAGTTTCGAGGACGTCGGCATAATGAAAGTTATTAACATGTTGCCAGAAACTTTTGATTTTTGTAATTTTTTTATTTTTCTAATAAAACATCAGGCATGCTTTCCGACGGGAGGGATAATTTTGCTGAGAGAAATTCCAACAGTATTTTGTAAACCTATGATTACGGCGTTGATCAACGACAATTTCGATTTCACATTGACAGCATCGATGTCGTTTTGGCCATGGTGTAATTTTCACCGAGGTTTTGGCCAAAGGATCAACATTTCCATCACGTGAGCGCGTTAGGGGTTCTTCCTTTGGCCTAAAACAGCCCCGCCTCTACTTCCCAAGTACTGGCCTCCGCTGAGTGCGTACTAAACCCCAAGTTTGAATACAAAACCTGAGATCGAATTCCAGCGTAGAAAAAAATCTTTACTGGTTAGAAACACTTTCGCGGGTTCAAGTAGCAATATAATTGCGTTGTGATGAATTACGTTGTAATATTGCGTTGCCGGCACAAATAATGGGTGTGATATGTTCTATTGTAGCACCTTTAGTTTATTTCCTGTTTTTGAGTGTGAGTGCGTTGCGACTGAGGACTAAGGGGAGATGCGCGCGGCGCAGTGGGGATTGTGGCAGCTGGAGCAAGCATCGCTCCAGGCCGGCCGCCACCAGCGCTTGGTTCTCTTGGAACGTGAGCGGCTGGTGCGAGCCGCTGCACCACAGCACGTGCGCTTCCTCATGGACACCCGCACCTACCTTCCGTGGAATGGGTCCCTGGCGCGCGCCGGGGCTCTTGCGCGGCTGGCGGCCGCGCTGGCGCCCTGCCCGCTGTCCCACGCCCACGCCCGCGCGCACGCCGCTTTCGCCCGGCGCTGAGCGGTGCCGGCCTTGCCAGCGAAGCAACCTCCATTTCCTATGTCTACAGCTACAATATTCAATATACATTTCATTCTTTAAAAATAATCATGCTGGACTAATTAATACGTTTTACAAACTAATATTAATGTCATTCTTTCAGTTTTAGGCCCGAACCTAGAAAAACTTATTCTAAAGCAGAAAATTTGGTCCGATGATCGACAAATAATTAATATTTCGAAATAAGCAATATATTCCCGTTGCTTATTTTACACAATATATATATATATATATATATATATATATATATATATATATATATATATATATATATAGATAGATAGATAGATAGATATACAGATATATTTCTTTGCGTCGCCTGAGCATGCGAAGAAAAATAATCACGCTTTAATGTTAATAACTCAATTAATTACAATCAGCAATATCAATAACCTATTTAAGAAACGGCTAAACTAATGATGCAGTCGGAATGTACGTATGACAGCAGCAATCCGCTAAAAAGTTTTAGTGTTTTTACGTAAGAAGCGATCCCAAAAATTTCAATTTGGTGGAGTTTCAGCCCTGCCAACATCGTCGAAATGAAATGGGAAAGTGCATTGAGAATACGGACGCGGCGTGTTTAAATGTAACTTCAAAAATGCAGATTTGCTGAATTCATTTTATTTATGTTAGTTTTATGATTTATAAATCGCAACAGATATACGGTAAGATACTTACATTATAATTTAATATGGAATTGAATTTTTATTATTAATTAATTTCTATTATTAATATAAATTTCATTAAATAAATTATTTTATTATTAGTTTAAAATCGTTTGAATTTTCAGAATTAATACTATCTTATTGAAACTGAAGAATAAATGAAATAGTAGAATGTTATTTTATAACAAAACTAACATAAATGCTATCATCAGAGGATTTATAGAAAAAATGAAATGAAATGCAAGGCTCAAAATCATTTTAATTTTCAAACAATATACAATGTAGTAAAATAAAACTATTGTTTACTTAACTAGTAATACTGTATAACAAATGTTTGAAATTTAGTGAAGATTGAATAAATCATATTATTACACATAATTTGAAGGTTCAGTAAAGAATAAACTTAAGCACCATGGGTGGTCAGATTTAAATGACAAACTGCAAGAAGCAGTCATTAAAATTTCTTAAACACTGATAATCCACGGCAAATTATACTCACATCAATTATTAAGTTTTTACAACATTTTTAGAGCCTATTGCCTCCGGGCTTACAAACATTACATAACATCCCAGCATTTATAATTAGAAATACAATATTTTTACTTTGGAATTAAAAAAAAAAATTTTTTTTTTTCCAAAAAAATTTAAAAAAAAAAATGCTTTTTCATTTCATATATGTATTTAATTTATAAAAGCTTTTAAAAATAATTTGTTGCTCTATTTTATTTTTAATTTTTTTAATTTCTCCCTAAACTCAATTTAAAAACTCTAAAATTAAGATAATGTGTTACAGTTAATTAAATTGATATTTCTTTTACTTCACTTTACAGAGAATATCATTAATTGAGCTTTTCATAAAGAAATAAAAGTATGTTTTCCTGTGTGCCTCCTACTGTTTTTTTATTATATCTTTGTTGTAATTGTCCTCTTTTTAAGTATTGCTCAGCATTGCTAAAAATATAAAGGTAATGTTTTTCACATTATCATCAGCTCACATGTATCCCCAAATGAATATAAATATATAATCTGCCCAAAATAAATATATAATCTGCCCAAATGAATTAGAAATACCTTTCTGAGTAAAGTCATCAGTTTATGACAGGATTGAAAGTTAGCTTTTATTGAGAATATTATAGTACCCCCCACCCCCACACACTCATTACATCAGTAATTAGTGAATCAAATGAAAGAAATAATAATACCAATCACATTTTGACTTCCGTAGATGTTATTGGAGTGTTTCCCAACGTTCCACATAACTGTGTTATTGCGAGCTTGAATAAAGCCCTTAACCACAATGATTTGATTCCGATTCCTAATTATGAAATTATTATTTTGGTCAAATGCAATTTTTATTTTTTGAAATGCAAGTTTTATATTTGATAATAAAATGTGTCAACAAATACATGGAATTCCCATAGAAATCTCTCAGTTCCTCATTTTCTGAGTTGGTTGTGAGGGGATTGGAAAGAACATTTTTACCTCTATTATACATACATTTCTATAAAAGGTATAAGGATGACATTTTCTTTATAATGCATAGAGATAAAACTAAAGAGATTTAAACTTTTAATAACTATCAACCAAAAATCCAGTTAATGATTGAATTAGAAAATAATTGCAATTTAAATTCCTTAAATAAAAATCACAAGAAATGACAACTTTATGAAACCTGATTGGTACCAAAAACCTGTCTCCACCAGCCAAACTTTCAATTATAAATCCAAATACCCAACTGCAATGAAAATTGGTGTGATCTATGGTTTGGTGAATACAATTGTTCATATGTCACAGAACCAAAATTATAAACATAATTTAAATAAATTTGAAAATCAGTTATTAGCCGTAAATCCTAAAAAGTTTATTAAGATTTTAAAAACAATTAGCACAATTTAAAGAATTACAATAGGTTGAGAAAAATTAATGACAATAATATTTCAAATACATTCCCAATTTAGTTATTCCTCTTGTTGTTGAGATCAGAAATAAATTTCAAAAAGTTGTAAGAAATAATTTCAATGGAAATTACAATCTTATAATTATATTTTGAATAAAATTAATGTAATTAAAAATGTTAAATATGTAATACCTTATAAGGAAAGAGAGAATATGATGTATCAGATAACTTGTCAATCTTGTGATAAAAAATACATTGGTCAGACTAAAAGAAAATTAGAAACTAAAATAAAAGAACATGAAAGGAACATTAGGGAGCCGTCTAACAGACAGAACTCAGTAACAACCCATTGAATTGAAATCGGTCATAAATATGATTTTGAAAATGTCAAAATTCTTGATAATGAAACCAGGAGATTCCCAAGAATAATTTCAGAAACTTTACATATTAAATTAAACAAAACCATGAATTCAATGGTAGAATGTAACAACTTCACCAATACATATGGTAATGTATTGCGAAGAATTCAATAATATTTCAAACAAATCAATTTCTATCTTTCAAAGTCTCCTCCATTATTGACTCCACCCCTGTGGTTACCTGCGCTTACCTTTCAATTACATTAATTTGTTTTATTACATTCACTGGCAAAACTAAACTTTGTTTTAGTATGAGGTCAATGTGCACTCCACAAATACCTATGGAGTGAAAACTTTAGACTTAGTAAGTTAATGTCTAAAACAATTTCTTTATTACCTTGATATTCTTTCCAAAAATATGTGTTTATATTGATGTTGTTAATAAATATGTCATATATCTATGAAAGGTAAGTTTCCACTAATATTTTTTTCTGCTACATAATGTCTTCATTCATAATGATTGATTCAATTTTAATATTGATGCATTTTGTCAAAAGAAATGTACCTGAAGATGGAGATTCACAGATCTCTGAAACGTTGAACCTAAGAGTATATCTTTTATTTCTTGTAATGTAATATTATATTATAATGTATGTATATGTAATTATATATGTAATTATGTATTAATATATGTAATTATGTAATAATATATGTAATTGTGTAATAATATATGTAATATTATATGTAATTATAATGTAATATTCTGTCTTCACTACACAGTTTTCAATATGAGTGATAGTGAAGATCATAAAGAACTTAGCTTGAAGTTTAACACTCCAATAATAGGCGAGAAGACCGGCTATTACTAGTCTTCCAGGAGAAATTCAACAAATGCTAACTAAATACAGAAAACAAGAAAATCAAAATACTATTCCTATGGAACCACAAAGCACAAAAAGAAAAAGTCAGTTCTATTACAAAGGAAAAAATATTGTGGCACAAAATATACTTGTATAAAATGTGATAATTTCTTATGTTTACAGAAACATGCAAACATTTTTTGTTAAAAATACCTTTATGTAAATATCACTGCTAATATTACAGGTTAAGACTGAGAAATAATTGTGAATTACTGTTTAGGATTGATTTACACAATATCCTGTTTTCTTCTTCCACATCATTATGTAAAATGAGTGATTCATAATATACACAATAAAAACTGATTTCTCAATACATATCATCTTAACACTTCCTCAAACAAAATTCATAATAAATTTTCTCCAAAAGATCCATAGAATGTTCTAGAGAATAAAAAAAAGTAACATGGGTCTACTGGACCCTGTTCCTCTAACCGTGTTCCAAATATGGCAGGCCAAAGGAAGGGTTAAAAAAGTGCGAACAATAAATGCATTAAAAATAGAAAAGAAAAATATGCGTTTGGATGGGGCATGAGCCAATTGAAATTTTATTTTGGATCAAACAATTGTCCTACGAAATGTACTTTATTTGGCTTTTTTACTGTATTATACTTCTAGAACCCTTTTTTATTATGAATAATGCTTGAATAGCTTATGAAATTTGTATGTTTGTGTACATGTTAAATAATATTAAACATAATTTATGTAATTAAGACAATTACTCTGAAAGACCAACGCGTTTGTTGCGCCCAATTCGCATCTTCCCCTCACTGGGAATTTGTCATGGAGTCCGCGATACGTGATGCGTTCTTCAAACCGTTCTGAAAGTTATTCGCTTATTCTTTCGCTTAAGGCGCTGCCTACCCAGTACTCACTTCCCACCACAAGTGACACTTCCCGCGATATCCCCCGTCGCAGCTGGGGGCGGAGATCGAGCACTCGCGCTTGTCTGAAGCCAGTTGAGCTGCCATTTATTATTTCAGAGCGAGCCGCAAGTTAACGCATTGAGCAACAAGCTCAAGATTAACTTGACTCCTATATCCTCATATTTTCCCCAGTAAATAAATATAATATATAATTCTTGAACTATTTTGAATATTCTGAGGCCCTCCAAGAGATCGACACCTCCGGAGGCCACCGGGTTCGCCCATGCGTTAAAGCGTCACTGCTTAATGAGACACTGCTCTGTGACCAAGTGAAGGAAAAGACTTGATACGGAACCTTTTCATAAACTTATTGATTATGTTATATTCATTATTATCTGCACCAGTACATAAAATGGCCAAACATCACTGTCTCTACCTGAAAAGAAAATCAGAATCAGGGGCGGCTCGTCCTAAGGGGCCACAGGGGCCGGGCCCCACCAATATTTAATAAATACACAAAATGTTTATTTATCTTTACAGTAATGTCTTTGTAATGATTGCAGTACTTCATTGGAATTGTTTATTCGAGAAGGTCGACAATTCGTCCACAGAACTCATTTCAAGGCCCAATAAGAAGAGTTGGGGTCATAGTTACTTGCCACACTCAAAGATAGCGTTAGTATGCTCACGGGACCCGACCTGCGTGGGTCCCAAAGCTGTATCTCCACTCCCTTTACAAGGTCAGCGCCCTTTCGTACTGGGTACGACCACTGTTTGCTAATTTCATCAGTCTTAGAGGCCCGCACCAGCGGGCCCTTCTCAAAGCTCGGCAGTCTGGCCGTGCCGTTTCCAAAGGGCGCGTGAAAGTTCTGCGCGGTGTAAGATGAACACGGTGGATTCATTACGCCTTTTCCCGTTTTCTTCACTGAGACTTGAAGAAAAAATTGATATTAAACGGTTAGGAGCACATCAACCGAGTAACTTTTCAATTACACAAATTGATGGAAAGAAGGCGGTGGCGACACATTCTGATACCAATCCTCATAGGCGTTCTAGGTGCCCTCGGTTCTGCAGCAGGTGGAGCTCGGCCATCGTCAACGCTGTCTACAACAAGAAAGCTCATCAACGAAAATTGGAAGAAATGGTGCGTCATAATTCTGCGATGGAAGCAAAGGCGGGGAAAGGCATGACGCGAGGAGGACGGAGAAAAACAGGCGGTGTCCTTTTACGTTTGCGACCCACGAGGAAGAGGAGACGCTGTTCAAAAAACTAAAAGAGGTGCGCCTGCCACGACGAGCGCTCTCACATTAGGAAATGGCCCGTTTTGTCCGCGCGCTTTGCCTCCCTCATTTGGTCCGTTCACACGCGATCGCCTGCCCCGGGGACCACCACGTGAAAGGGAATGTGCAGTGATCAATCTCGATAACATGCGTGGTGAGGGCACTCATTTCGTCGCGTTCTTGAAACGAGGAAGAACGGTACGTTATTTTGACTCTTCCGCACTATCCCCACCATCTGAATGTCTGACATACATGTGCGGAAATCGAGTAACGTACAATGCAGCGCAAGTTCAGCAATTTGATACTGAAAACTAAGGAAGATTGTGCTTGCAATTTCTGTTCTACGATTGGCTACTAAAATGAGTATTTGAAGAGATGAGAGAGAAAAGACAGTGTCGCTTTCTCAGAGAAATCATCAAGATGCGCACCTACACGCTCAGCGGGAAATGAGCGGAAGAAAGTGTCCGCTTTCCCCAGCGATCGATCTCGGTTGGATCACATGAAATTGCAGTGGTGTCTTTACAAGCAGCACACACGATACAAATATTAAAGAAGGATGTAATGATTTACACTACGGCATTTCAGTCGACGATGGTAAGTGTGGCAAGGAGGACGGAGAAAAACAGGTCTTACACTCTTACACAATGACAACTCTTACACAACTCTTACACCATGAAATTAGCAACGGGCAATATACAATCGACGATGTAAACGTCCAAGTCTACTCGTTTTTACGTGAACAGTTCAAGGAGAAATTTGCGAGTAAAGAATATTTTTTCGTATTAGACGGAGAAGAGAATACACAAAAGTGTCGCATCAGCACTTCGTTCCATTTGACTTCAGCGTCGCGGGCTCTGTGGTTCCCTTGTTGGATTTCACGCGTTCGGGTTCGACCCTACGCCTCCCGGGGAGTATGTCTTCACCGACAAGAACGTCAAGCTCGTCAAAGACTTTAACGTTTAACAATATTAATAATCGAAGGGCCCACATTCTTCATCATTTCCATATCGACAAGCGACCGGCTTCCATTTTTGAAATGAGACCTCCGGAGAAAGTTTTTCATCGCGTCACTCGCAACTGGATTGATGATATAACGATAAGACTCGAGAACGACGAAGGAGAAGTCATTCCGCGGAGAAGTGATACCGATGACGCTGCTGCTTCGCACCGCACACGATGACCTAAAATGCGGATCGTGCCACGTCCTAGGCACACTGTACTCTGCCCTACCAATAGACTAACACACCAATCGTCTGCTGTTGCAAGGGCTCGGCTACCTTTTCAGAGAAGATAAAAAGACCAAAAGTCTCATCACGCCACCGCTGGCAGCAAGACTATCTCTTAGACGTTCTCCATCAAATTCCCAGCGATTAAATAACTAATGTTCAAGGCTTTAATTATCATTATTACACGCCGTATACGAATGGATATGATCCAAACGATGAAATTCGTGTTATGATTCAAAACAAAGACACCTTCGCCGTACCGTGCGACTCATATATCCTTATCGAAGGAAAGGCAATCAAGACAAGCGGAGGTGGGCGCACACCTGCCAACTTTATCAATAATGCCTTCGCATTTTTATTTTCGGAAATTCGTTATGATATCAATGAAGTTCTCGTCGACAGTGTGCGTCATCCTGACATCACCACTACCATGAAGAACCTGTCAAAATCTGTTCCTCTCAAACTCCTTCCGTTCGCGGAGGACCACAGGTAAGTATGAGCTCATTCTTACTCGCACTCGAACAGACGCCGACTGTCTTCTCATATCAAAAGCGATAATGGTCCCGTGACTTTAGTATACTGAGTCCAGTCGCTGCTGCTACCACCGCCACCTCAGCGTGTGCCATCACCACCGCCGCCAGCTCCACAGCCGTGGACACCGACGACGCTCCACATGCCGCCGAGATAGCAGCAACAAGCTCCTCCACAGCATGAGTGGGCCTACGCTGTTGCGCGGTGGGCCTTGTGGGCGCGCCGGGTATATTACTTCATACGAGGCTAGAGGACTTTCAAGAGGTTATGGAAACTGGTAAAGGATAACAGACTTCTCATCCATCAACACCTCCTCCTAAACCTCTACCTCCGAAGGATCTTCGCCCGGAGGAGTTGGAGCGGCTGTTCGAAAGGCAGCGGCAGCGACAGCAGACTGAAACGCCACTGAAAATATACGAACGACCCATAGATTCGTCCTCTTCCTCTAGTGAGTAATTTTTTATTTATTATATGATAGTGTAAAGTACTGGGGTTTTACCGGTCCTGTACCACTTCCGGTCAAAACTGGCCGGTTCTGTACCATAACATCCTGTATAAACAGGATGTTGTCACAATTGGCCTGGGCTGGGGCCGCGGCATCATAATATCCGGTTTAAACAGGCGGTGGGCCCTGTTGCCATCAGGCAGAAGGGAGCATCCGGAGTCGGTGCGTTGTGGGGGAAGCCTCAAGCTCGTGGGCGAACTTAGGGCCGCCCAGCGCAGCAGGTGTGGCGAGCACCATATCCTATCAATCTCTGAAAAAATATTGGCCCCACCCTGTGTTGAATGAATACCATTCGCGCGTGGTATCTCATTGTGACTACCATATCTTACTCCGTGATGGATACTCTTCTCTGCTCCACCTGACTCTGAACCGTTCAACTTCAGAATAGGCTCAGCCGAACTGACTCAAACGAGTGTGAAATGTTCTCGCAGGACTAACTCGCTCGTCAGCTAGTAGTCAATTTTTTCACTCACATGCAAAGAGTATGATATAGCACTCGTGAAACCGAACGAAATTATGACTAATTTAAATAAGCGTGAAATAGTAGTGTTAAATAGCATCGTTTTAATGTTTTGTATTGTCTGTTGAAATTCACAATTCTTCCACAAGGTTATAGTTTCTGCTTTTAAATGAATGCAGTATCGTATTATCCGCGCAGGTTTTCTTGAACCCTCGCTTCGCTGGTTGCGAGAGGAGTGGGGAGTTTGGTTATTTTCATAAAAGGATTTTTATATGAAATGTATAGATGGTTTTGCGATGCAAAATAGTTTCTATTACACAGGAGCAAACATTTTTGGTTATCAGATTTAGTCTACAACGCTCGTTCGTATCATTTATTCTTAATTCTATTCATGTTGTCAAAGGACTGGGGGTATATATTCTGGGGCTCAAGAAAATGTGCATAAGTTGGTGTCACCCCCCAATTAAATATAAAAATATCTATGTCTGAATAGTTTATACAATATTTAATAAAATACAAGTATATTTGCACGACATTAGAGATAATTTGAAGATTATTTTATCAAGATTAAAGATAAGAGAAGATAATCTCCGAAATCGAAACTCTAGGACCACTGAAGAATTGAAGCTCACTGCTTACAGTTTCGCGTTTTACTTTACTTTATTTTTCTTTGCATTCTTAGTATATATGATTTCACTGTATAACTATTAAATTAATATGTGGATGTGTGTAATTTTATTTTTTTAAATAAATCATTAAAATTATATAATTCAAACTATACATTTTTATAATTCGTTTCACCCCTCAAATGGTGCCAACCGGGGCACACCGCCCTGCCTCCCTTACTACTCCACTGAAATAATGTATATTCCCCATAATCAGAAGTATTTTGACAATTTACATTAGAGATCAGAAACTATTTCTCTCGAAATGGATGCCTGGAATACTCGATATTGAGGGAAAATCCACTCACTGAGTGATCGTCTCCGTCACTTGAATCGAGGGAGCGGTCAATCTAGGGTCGAGTGAATTATTTCACTTTAAATGAACGAAACGTCGAATGAAACGAAACGAAATAAACTGAGTGGATTCCACTCCTTTCGCGTGGTTCAATTCTGGCTCAAATGATAAGTGAAAAGTCACTAGAATCGAGTTGAACTTCACGTCAGGAAGTTAAGAGAGTAGGCTGCTAGAGAAAAAGAGTTTATAGTCTGCTATTTATTTATTTATTTATTTTACGTCAAAAAACAGTTAAAACTGCGTATGACGTGCTATGGGGAAAAGTGAATTGTGTGCACATTTTCAAAATTCTGTGATCCCTACACTAAGTCATATACTACTTAAATTTTGAATTTTGAAAGGGAGAAAAAAACGAGAAAAAAACTCCTATGTAATAAAATCTATTTTCAAGGATAAATAAGCAATAAATTTTGGCTCTTATCATGTTGTGCTTCCGAATAATACTTCCTGGCGCGACATGGAAACGATCATTTGAATAATTGTATTTCCCACTGAATTCTAGAAGACGTGCACAGAAAATGAAGTTACATTTATGTCCAGAAGAAAAACAAGTGGCCATCTCAGCATTTGCTCAATGGATCAGGGAAACTGGACGAAAAACCTGATCGAGATGGGAGTCATTGACCCGGAAGCTGTAGTACAATAGTTGTTACAGGTTGTTTATACTCATTTATACAGTCCAAATGGTAAATAATGCGTTATGTATCATTGTTAAAATTAATGTTACTTTTCTTGTGATGCTCAGCATAGTCTCTAATTGTATAGAAACAGTTATGCAGCAGAAACGATTTCACTTGGGATTTAAACTTTTCTTTTGAATTTAATCGTTTAATGTCATCTGGCAAAGTGTTGTAAAATAATGTACATGTATTGTATGTGAAGTTTTTGTAATGAGCTGTTGATACTGTCACCTGATGAATATGATTTCTACGTCGAGTGTTAGACTTCGGCATTTTCTGAAAATATATTCCCGCCCTTAAGCAAGTCATTTTTTACAAAAACCACTGATTCGTAAATAAAAAGATACGGTAATGGTAGAATTCCTAGATTAATGAAGAGAGGCTTACATGAATCACGTGGGTGGGATTTGGTTATTATTCGTACAATTTGTTTTTGTAATCTAAAAGTCTGGGAGCTATAAGATGTATTTCCCCAGAATATTATGCCATATCTCAGGCAGGAATGAACTTCGCGAAGTATACACAACGAGCAGTATGAAGGCTAACTGAATTTGAAAGAATTCTGAACGCGTAGCATAATGAACTTAATTTTGGGTTCAATTCATTTAAATGGACGTTCCATTTAAGGTTTGACTGAATTGAGAGACCTGAAAATTTTGTTGCCTTAACATCAGTCAATGGTGCACAGTTCATTTTCAATGGAGCACAGAATGGTTTATTTGAAATGGAAAACTGCATTAAAACCGTTTTCTTTTCGTTTACTATTAATTTGTTATTTCGGAACCAATTTGAAACCTCTGATATTGTACTATTTACGGTTTCTTTATTGCAAAGGATGTTCGTATCATCCGCAAAGAGAACCGTTCTTCCGTTTCGAATCGTCGAGGGTATATCGTTTACGTAAAATAGGAACAGAATAGGGCCTAAAATCGATCCTTGAGGAACTCCACATGCAATGGGCAAAGAGTCGGAAAGGTGTGTACGTAATGTTCCATCATTCCAGTAAGGTATTTCCACTCTCTGAGATCGTTATTTAAGGTACGAACATAACCAATCTAGAGCAATACCACGGATTCCATATGAAGGTAATTTTGAAAGTAAAATGTCATGATCAATGACGCCAAAGCTTTTGAGAGATCTAAAAATAATCCAATAGGTGCCTCGTTTTGATCCAATGATGAGGCGACATCTTTAAGAAAAGAAAATATAGCTGTTTCCGTTGATTTTGATTTTCTAAATCCATGTTAGCAATCTGAAAGCGCGTCGTGTTTACTGAGAAAGGTTTCCATTCGTACGTAAAAAGTCTTTCTAATATTTTTGAAAAAACTGATAGAAGAGAAATGGGCCGATAATTTTGAATTTCATTTTTGTTGCCTTTTTTGAAGAGCGGCTTAATTTTAACTGTTTTGAAAATATCTGGAAACGTTCCAGTGCATAAAGATGCATTAAATATGTGAGTTAACGGGTGTAAATGGCATACGCACAAGTCTTTAACAAAGAATCCGGGAATTCATCTAAACCGGACGAATATTTATTTTTTAGTTTACCGATTATTTTGAGAATTTCATAGGAAGAAGTTTCGGAAACGAACATTGTGTCTAAAATTTTGGGTGAACTGTCTGTTTTTGAATTTTGTGCCTGAAGACCCTTAGTGAGATCGGCAGCAATTCTCGAAAAGTATTGGTTAAGGAGACTAGCCACTGTTGCCGGATCGTTCACATTTATATCGTTATATTTTAAAACAACGTTCTCTACGGGTTTTCTAATTGATTTGGTAGTATTTTTTATTATATTCCACATTGCTTTTGTTTTATTATTTGAGTTCAAAATATCCTGATCGTTTTTCATGATTTTAGCCTGCCTTATGACTTTTCGTAACAATGTTTTGTATTTTTTAAAGTAGATAAGGAAATCTTGAGATACGTCATGACGTTTAGAAATGAAAGAAAGAATTCGCTTGTTTTTACAAGATGTCCTAATCCCTTGTGTTATCCAAGAATTGCTTTTCCGTGAAATATTTAGTTTTCGTTTTTGAAGAGGAAAGCAAGTGTTAAAATGAAATGAAAGAGTTGAAAAAAAAAGAATTATATTTGTCGTTTGTATCAACAGTATTATAAACCGCTTCCCATGACTCCTGCATCAAGTAATCAATGAATAATTTAATTTTACTTTTAGTAAGCAATCTAGTCATACGTGTATTATTTATTGTGTCAGTGATCGCATTTCTTATAATGGTAAGAATTTGTGCATCGTGGTCACTGTTCATCGTGTCACATCGTGGTACATCACATCTGTCACATCGTGGTACTGCTACAGAATGGCGCAGAGTGCTACAGAATGGCAGAGCCTTTCTCGTAGCAATTTTTTCTAATTTTTTTTATATGGACTTTAAGATGACTTATGACTTTAAGATCTTGCTCCATTCTCTGACCAGTTACCATCTATCGTCGCTCTAAGTACATTTATTTGACATTTTCTCAACTTTTCGGTTTCTTAATAGTAGAACCGAATTATTACTTCAATAATATTAAAGAGTAAAACTTCGCCCTAAATAAAAGTTTTCATTGAAAAATTTGAAGCCATTTTTAAGAAAATGGCGATTAAGCATTACTGTAAATGCGAAATTTGAAGCTCTTTTTTACAGGACTCTATTGAGATTTTGAAAAACTTTATTTGAAGCACTTCCACAGTGCCATAACCACTATCTGTTGGAAAAGTTTGAAAAAAACAATTGGAGCCATTTTTGAAAAAATGGCGTTTGAGCGTTTCTGAAAATGCGGAATTTTGAACGCATTTTTACAAAATACTGTTGAATTTTCGAGAAACTTTATATGACATTATTTAAAGCACATGTACACATACGTACAATAACGTGGAGAAATCACCTCTAATGTAAATAGTATTACCAACGTGAGAAACAAGTAAAAAATATTTTTTTGTAATTTTTGAAAGAAAAAACAGAATAGAGCAATATGGCGTTTATGTCATCGTATAAGGTTCGTTTGGCACAAACCGTACCAAACATTTGGAGCCGCTTTTGAGAAAATCTTGTTTTTGTTATTTTTTAAAAATGCATATATTCCACGCAGTATTGCACGAAAACCAGCAAAATTTTCAAAAAATCTACATGACTTTTATGAAAGAATATTTATAGACAACAAATTTCATTTGAACGAATCTTCAATTTTGTAGTTGTAGTAAGACGAACAAAATTCAAAATTTTGCAATTATCGAAAATTCAGAGTGAAACGTGAAAATAAGACCTGTCACCTTTATAAGTGTATTTTACTCTGTTATAAGAAATTTAAAGAAAAGATTTGGGGCCGTTTTTGAGAAAATTTTGAAAATGTCCGGTGGCCTTCATGTAAAGTACCCCCAAATTGTAAAGAACGTTTTCCGAAATTTCGAAGCTTCAACTAGACAGGGGTTTCTTCAATTTTGCATAAATCCTACGTATGATTTAGGCGCTAGTAGTGTTCACAGGCAGACAGACACATTGACGGACGGACGTTTTGAAAAAAAAAACAACACTTTTTCGATATCAATGGACCCATTTCCGTTGAAATCTTGAAATTGATTTTCCACAGCTTTACATAACTTTCTCTATACTACGTTTATTCCGTAAATATGTATGTATACGAGAAAGTAAAAAATGACATTTTGCAGGTGTGACCTTTCATTGATTTTCTTGGAACAAACCTTCTTGCCCTTTGTTAATAAAGCGGGGAAGAACTCATAATTATCCGGGAGAGCTATATTGAAGGCATGAAAAGTTCCAACTCGTTTCCAGGAATCAGACCAAGGACTTAACTCATTTAGACCATTTTCTGACTTGTACTCTTTTCCCCTGGCAGTCTAGATTTAGTCTTATGCAGTCCAAATGGTAACTAATACCTTAAATATCATTGTTAAGACATTGATTTCCTCTTTGATACCACTCACTGTAGTTTAATTGTGTAGAAACAGCTATGCTGCAGAAAAGATTTTACTTGGCACTTGTGTATCGATTTTAATTGTTTAATGTCATCTGGTATGTGTTGAAAAATAATGCATATGTATTGTATGTGATTTTTTTTGTAGTGAGCTGTTGATACTGTCACATAATAAATAAGAATACCGCGTATAGTTATAGACATCTTTCCGTCCTTGACCTCTAATACGTAAATCAAGACGCAAGGCAATGGTAAAATTCCTAGTGTCATAAAGAGAGGTGTACATGAATCACGTGGGTGGGATTTTCTTATTATCCGCACAATTGTTTTCTGTAATCTAAAAGTTTGGGAGCGGTAGGATGTTTCCCCAGATATGATGTAGGATGATTCCCCAGTATGATATGTCTCAGGCGGGAATCAACATTCGCGAAATATAGGTCTACACAACGAACAGTAGGAAGGTTGAACTAAATTTGAAATAATTCTGAACTCGTAGCTTAATAAACTTAATTTTGGGTTCAATTCATTTAAATTGACGTTCCCTTTGAGGTTTGAATGAATTGAGAGACACCTAGAAGTTATTACCTTAACTTCAATCAATTGCACATCGTTCATTTGCAGTGGAGTATTCAATTGTTCATTTGAAATCGAACACTGCTTTGAAAGTGTTTCCCTTCGTTTATTATTAATTTTTTATTAAGAACCAATTTAAAACACATGATGTACTATTTGCTGTTTCTTTACTGTAATGAATAGTCGGATCTACAAAGAGAACAATTCTTCGGTTTCGAATTATCGAGGGCGTAACCCTAGGCTCTCGACGATTCGCCTTCGACGTATAGTAGGAAGATAATAAAATGGAACCTTGTCTGGAGCCCACGTGCAATTGTCAATGAATAGGAAATCTGAATAAATAACGTCTCGTCACCTCAGTATGATATTTTCACTCCCTGAGATCATTGTTTAAAGTAAGAATAAAACCAATCTACAGCAATTTCGCAATTCCATTCGAAGATAATTTTGAAAGTAGTTTTGTTCATTGACGTCAAAAGCTTTAAAAAAATCTAAAAAATTCCAATATGTACTTCATTTTGCTGAAATTTTTTTCTCAAAAAAGGTTCGATTTTTTCTTTTAATTTTCTCCTCGTATGTATCAAACGGTATAAAAATGGTATAAATGGAGCTAGTTCCATTTCCAGCAAACTCAGTATTGTCGAAAATTGCAAAACGTTAACATTGCAAAAGTACAATATTGAAGATAGAGATTGATCCTGAATAAAATCGTCTAAAAAAATCAGATTTTACACGTACAAATCACGTACAATTTTGGAAAAAAAAAAAAAGATTTTCGCCTAATGTTTGTGCAAATTATATTTTAAAAAACATTCCCCGATCAATTTTAAGGAACTTGAGGGGTTCTGAGTTTGAAACGGATGTTTTGATTTTTGGGGGGGAGTTTTCATGAAGCACCAAAAGCATTTTCAAAATTTTCTCAAAAAGGCTCCAAAATTAGTCTTTAAATTTCCCCTTCGTAGGTATCAAAGGACAGTATAAAAAGTGATGGTAGCATTTCCGAGGAATTCTGCTCTGGAAATGGGACCAGCACTTCTTTTTAACCAACATACTTTCAAAAATTGCTAAATTAACATTCCAAAACTACAATATTGAAGATAGAGATTGTTGTCTTCAAATGAAATTGTTTCTAAAAAATTAAGATCTTTAATAAAGATTAGGTACAATTTTTTTTAAACAAGTAGTTTTTGTGTAATTTCTGCTTGAATTTAATGCAATTTATAAAAAGAAACAATTTTTCCAAAACCTTTTCTAATTTTTTCTTCATATTTTTCCTAGAACAAGGGATGCATAAAAGAATGGCACTGACCTCATTTTCATTTAACTCTCTGAATTTTCGAAAATTGCAAAAGTTAGATACAACGCGAAAAAGTACATGCTGTAGTGGCACCGATAGTTCAGAAGTAGCAGTGAATATCATGAGATATGTTATGATGCTTAGATATGAAATAAAAAATTTGTTTGTTTTTACAGGATCTTCTATTCCTTCATGTTACCCAAGAATTGCTTTTCTGTGTGAAGTTTAATTTTCTATTTTGAAACCTCTGAATTTCTCTTTTTGGTGAAACCCCTGAATTTTCGAAAATTGCAAAAGTTCAACATTTTTTCGTCTTCCTAGAAATAAAATATCAAAGATGGAATTTTTTCTGAATGAAATCTGTTATTCAAAGATAGATCATGCACATTATTCTTGAAAATATGAGCTAAAGGTCAAAGCATTTCCTTACTTTTATTCACATGGCCCAATGGCCTAAAAGGCCAGCGGCAGATATTCTAGAGGGAAATTCCAATTCACTTCTTTGCAATTTCCCACAAGAAGACATTTCAAAATTAAAGAATGCCCCCACTACTTCTGTAGAGGAAGAATGCTCTTCTGCGGCATGTAAACTGATTTTGATAGAGGAGTGTCATGTATTATCCCTTGAAATCTTAGAGAATGTTTAAATAATTTATTGTGAGACAAATTATGGAACAAACAGTAGTAACCAGGCATTAAAACTCAACTTGGTCATCAATAACATTATATTAGAATATACTATGTACACTATACGATAATTTGGTTTTTGTTTCTTTACTTTTAGCAAATATATTGAAGTTTGTATTACAGTGTTATTTTGGAATTTCCTAATTCTATTGTACTTTTTGAGCCTACATTACAATTTAAAAAGCCTATCTTGAAATACTGAAAGACCCAAGTTTAGGCATCTAAAACGTGTTCTTTAGAACCTAAAAATCTGTTCCCTATATAGCACATATGCCATAGTACTAACTTTTTATTTATATTAGATATGCTTGTCATGTAAAACCAATGAATAGTATTTGGTCACAAACATACATTTTATGTTCAAGAATTTTTCTCTCAACCATCTGGCAACCTCATAACAATTCCACTTAGAGGAATAAAATAGGTAAAAGGACCAATTAGTATGAACTTGTAACATTTTGCAAAGTATATTTTTATTAACTTCTCTATCATTGTTTGCAATATCCCTGCAGTAAATTATTTCTAGAAATCATAGTTAATTATGATTTTATAAACTGCACCCATTTTCTTCATAGTACCATTATAGAAGTTTCAACATGCACATTCCCAAATACATATCTGTAATAAAGACACATGGCATCAAGCCATAACTGTATATTATAAAAAGTCAACTACTATCAATCTCGATATCCATTCTTATTTTTATACAATTATATTATTTTTAGAAGGAACTGAGCTTTCACAGCATTCTCCCTAAAGTTTGAATCCTGAAATTCCACCTTTTACAAAACAGAATAAACTTTTTATTAAGACAATGTCCAACAGAAATTTTAGAGATATTGAAATATTCTAGAACAATCACTACAGTAGAGTCAAAATGTATATTAGATTACATAACATCACAAACGATTAAGTACTACATAATACGTAAGTAAGAACCTCACAAGAAGGATTTGAATATAAATGTTTTTAAACATGAAACTCAACATACACAAACTGGGACTCATTTTCTTGGAAAATATACAAACTAATTTCTAGCAAAATAATTTAAATGGTTCTTTACTAAAAAGATACAAATAAGCTTTGTAATACACTTATTTCATATTAAACTAGAACCAATGATTTTGTATGTATTTGTATACCAATGAAATTGTTCTCATTTTATTAATTGGTTTTATTTTGTAGCTTCCAAAATCCTCGGATGGGAGAAAAATGTAATGAAATTATGTACTTGTAAAGTAATCAACGAGTCACAGTTTTTGTAAGTCACTCATCACACAAACAAGTATGTTTCACAATACATTCATTTCATAAAATATCTTGCAAATTACAAGCACAAATTGTCTTGATTGTCCATGTCATGAACCACACACAATACCTATACATTAAATGTGTTACTCACTCAAAATTGAAACTTATGTTTCTGTTACATCCGATAGCAACACATTTTTTAGTTTAAAACTGCTTTCTAGGAAGCATTTTAATCTTATACATGCTCACTATTAAATTGCACAAAATAAGACATCTGAATGTGTACACTGATCAACATATTGCACAATAAGTATTCAGGTACAATGTAAAAAACTTCTATTAGAAATACAATTCTAATTATTATAAAATTCACTCTTTGTAAAGGAATCAGAGTTTAGCACACTATTGCACAACATTATTTCCAAATCTTAAGAATTGACAATAGTGGAGGAGGAAAATAACTAGCTAAACTGGTAAGCAATTGTATCTTACTTCAGGAACAGTTAAAAATTCATTATCAACTGGAATTAAACTATGTGCCATAAAATAAGACAGGAGTATAAATGAAATGTATTTGAGGTAAAAGTGTGGCAAACAAAATTTAAATTTATTTTCTATTCTCATTTAGGCTTGAAACATTTACAATATGACAATCACACCCATTTATATGTGTTTTCATAAATTGAATTCTGAGTGAAGATAAGCCAATTTTGAAGAACAAATAAAACTAATACTATATAACAGCTTCATACATAATTTAAAGATCTTGGTTTCTTGCAATGTTCATGAAACTAGTGTAAACAAGCAAGAGATATAATTTCCAATAATATAAACTTGTCATTTGTTATTGTCTGAGAGAAATATTTTATGGTATTCTTTTAAGACTTTGTTGAGAAGAAATATTATTTGTTCTCTTTTTCATACAAAGAATATGTTGATAAACAAGTAGATCAATGAATATAGTTATTGCATTGCCTTGCATTGAATTGCATTGCCCGTGTGAAGTCCTTGCAGTAAAATATTCAATTATTACCATTAAAATTTTCATAGATTTAGGATTACCAGCCACAATGTTTATTGCCCCTTTATTGCAGTATGTTCAATATCTCTTATCAATTATTATATCAGTTTAAAAAGAGAGAAGTAGACTAGATATTAAAAAAAATATTCTTTTTTCATTTTCACTTTACAATTTTAACATTATAAAAAATTACAACAAAAGGTTAAGAGTAGGTATTAGTTCTCTCTTCTTATGACAAAAATATCAAAAGATTATTTTTCACCAATAAATCATCTTTAAATATTAATTGATTTACAATTTGTAATATCCAATTTTACAGTACATTTTTTTTATTTACTTAAATAACTATAAACAAATTTACTTACATTCCCCAGTCTAAGAATGTAGCATGTATTAACCATCATTCATATTTTCAAATTTAATTTTTGTACAAGGTTTCTACTTTGTGTTAAACTTTCAACAAATAAATTTTTAGTTACAAAAATTAAATTTATTAACAAACTTCAATCTTTTTATCTCTCATTTCTTTTTATCCTTTTATCTCCCGTTACCTCTAAGCAGTGACAGATCCACGGAGCCATGGACACCATGTGCCCTTTTCCGGGATGACATTTTTGGCAATTTTATTCAATGTATTCAAAACAATACCACTTAGTGATCACATCACAACCAAAGGAGTATTTAAATTATGAAAATACATTTTTTCAGGACATAAATAAAAAAAAATTCAAAACAATAATTCTGAGGGGGTCAGAACTGCAAATGCATCGCCTCTCCCACCAAAATACTTTCTGGACAATCCCCTTGCCATAAAGCCTTTTTACTCATAGATATGAGATCATGACTATTTAATTATTATTTATTTTGATATTATAGTATTAAAAGGTTTCATGTCATTAAGATACATATATAGCATGTTTGACTTAAAAGTGATAACGGTTGGTTATAAGGTATGACACCAAAGTGTAAGGAATATGATAGACTTACATTAATAAAAAAGAAAAAGAAAGGTACAAAAGAGAAATAATAAGAAAAATGTTCTGAGACATTGAGATCTAACAAGACACATAATCTCCTATAAGTCTTCATTCAAGAGATAATATAAAATAAATCTATTAATATAATTCTATTTCCATTCAGTATGTTTTGCAATTCATTTCAATTTATGTGAGACATTTACATCACATGCTCCTTAAACTTCATCTTTCTCATGCTTATATTTCAGATTCACTTACAAATTTTAGAAGTAAACCTCTAAGAATATCTGTCTGTAGACCAGATGGGACATTTTTCCACTCCAAGGATGATTATTTAAATTAAAAATACATTTATCATAATTGTTGTCTAAGGATACATTTGCTTTGTATCTAATGTACTTTCCAATTTCATATTCCCCATTAGAAAAAAACTCCTACAATTTTCTTTTTAAATTCCTTCTACAATTTTCTTCCTAAAACTGAGGATCAGTTGTTTGGGGTGTTAAAATGCCCCACGTGGTCGTTTATTTTGCCTAATTTTTCTCTCTTTGGATCCATGAGAAACATAGTTCACCATTGTTGATACTGTTTTTTTCAGCATTGTTGGTATGCATTTAGATCCTATGTGGTTTGTTACAAGGGGTCTGCATTTTGAGTCAGGTATTGAATTCAGTCAATATTTTGTATTATAATACAAATTTAATTTTGTAAAAATGAATGAAAGATCTCCTTATCTGAAATAGAAGATTTTGGAATGAGTATGAGTAGAAGTGAAAATATAAAACTTGTGTTCTTAGTGTTGTTCACTTTTAAAAATCTGTATTAAATAATTCTCATTCTTTTTTCAAAGTGTGTGGGTATGTTTTGTTATTCCCCATTTATTTATTACATATATAATTAAATTACAATGTTGACTGGCTAATTAGTGATTTTTTATTTCCTACAATGTGAATTCAAAAAGATCAATGATAATATAGTTCCAAGTTGTAAGTTGACACATATAAATGAGTTTAATAAAATTAAATGTTGAAAATAATAGTTCATCAAAACACACACATCCCCCTCCCAGGACTTCAACATTTTTTTTTTTAATTATCCGCAGAGGGTTATTGATCAATCGCTTTCAAACTTTATTCCTAAGCATAATTTTTATTTTCAGACCTTTTTCATAATTAAGAAAAGTAATTGGAGAGATAATGTTAATTCTCTCATCAGAAATAACTTAAGTTGTTTTTTGTATAGAGTCATTATCATGGGAAAATAAATCATTAGAGAGAAAAATAACCTTATTGACTCACATGTTAAGAGTTTCAAAATTATATAAAAAAAATAAAATTTGGATTTTAAAATTAATTTTTATCTTACAGCTACAATTAATATAATCTTACCACCTTTTTGCTCATTAGATTTATTTTAAAAACTGGAAAATTTTTGGGATGACATAAATGCATTTCGAGATCAGGCAGAAAGGTAGATTTATGGTCTAAAGCTTCTCATTAATAAAAACATCAGCATTAGCAATAGTAATTTAATTATTGTTGTTGTTATTATTATTATTATTATTACTATTATTATTATAGTTTTATCATTACCACTACTATTATTTGGAAGTATGCATTGTTAAAAGAAGTTGACTTTTTGTCCAGAGTGAACAGTATCCATTATATTTAAAGCATGAATTTGTTAGATGATATTTTAATTCGGTTTTGCAAAATATTTTGAAAAATATCTTCTCACTGAATAAAAACTGATAAAGTTAATAATAATTTTCTCAAAAATGTATCCATGCTCCTGAAATGCCTTTTGCTCTTATAATTTGAAGTGATTCTCCAAACATCTACGCAATTATGATAAATTTTTTCAAAGGGTACAACACAGAATTAACTTCAAAGAAAACCGTTTTTAAATAATGGAAAAAGTATGGAATCTTTGTTTTCAATTTAAATTTCATTTATTGTATATCATCTCACTCTCTTCATGGAACAAATAATTTCTTCCAATCTAGCTTAATTATTCTTATATATATATATATAAATTTTTTCTCCCGATTGGCGAACTGTCACAGCTGACGGAACGCCAGGTCCAAGTCTGTGAAAACCGCAGCTATACTGCCTATAGCTGCAGCCTGGGGCGCGCAATTTTCGGGGGCGGCCGAATTTCAGAAGATGCAAAATTTTATTAGGCGGACTTTTGAATGTTTTTATAGAAATATTTCTTTTTTTTTCCAAAGAAAATGTTAATTAATCAAAATATACCCTTAATTCATATTTAAGGAAAATACATATTCACGTAAAATGGATAAAGATTATCGTATATTTATTAAATAAATGTCGCGGTGAGAAATGAGTTCAATTATGTATTCGAAATTTTATTTTCAACGCAAAATAAAAACAATTTCTTATCTTAACATGTGAACATTTGTGCAATAAGTGTTTTGAACAATTTTGTTCAGAAATTGCAGAAATAAATTGCAATGACAAATTACTAAGTTTCTGGTAATTAATTGTCAAACTTTAAAATTTTGACATCACTCTCATGCTGATATTTAATATCAGTATAATAGTAGATTAAGATTTTGCGTTTAAATGCGTAATTATGTGTTTTAAAAAAATCTGTCTCTACGCATAGAAATTATGTCTGTGACTAATACAAACGGCGAACAATCTTTCTCTCCTTTGAAACGCGTAAAAAAGTATCTGAGATCGAGACTTAAAACGAAACATTGAATTAATTCCATAATCCATAGAAAATGACATTTTAGGTCGCTTAGAGTTTGAAGACACTTAAGAAATTTTCCGAGACTAAAGCGAGAAAACGAAATTCTGTGTGACAACGCATATTTTATATGTACACCTAAATGTTATTTTGACTTTAATATACATTTTTTTGTAACACAATGAAAATAATACTCAAATGTATAAATTCTTTTGTAATTACCTTATATTTTTAATTTATTGATCTAAAAATGTTTCTTTTAAGAAAATACAAATATATAAACAATTATTTATACGTATACAATATTTGCATCGGTTACAAATATCATACAACACTTTTTATTGAAAATATTATAAATAACTTTTTAAGTTAAAAAAGCAAATTCAAAAAGAGCGCTCAAGCACTTGGCAGCCTGGGGCGCAGATAAGTGAAAGTCAGACACTGTATAAGGGACATGAATTCAATTGAAGATCTAATATCATCGTGTCGAATATTTAACTTCCTATCCATTCCTGTTTCGACTCTCTTACGTTTAGGTTGGCAGTATGATTACTACTAGTAATATGGATGACGTCAGCGCACAAATGAACATTGCACTCCGCTCATTACCAAGTCTGCGCTAGTATCCCAAACTTTTTCCACACTTATTTTTCTTCCTTTTCTTTATTTTTATTTGATATTTATTCAATGGAATTGTAGAGATAGTTCGGGGATACTAGCGCAGACTTGATTATGAGCGGAGTGCAATGTGTATTTATTCGCTGACGTCATCCACAACTTAGTTGTAATCATACTGCCAAGCTAAGCTTAAGAAATGTAAAACAGGAACGGATATGGAGTTAATAAATATTCGACACAATGATATTAAATGTTCAGTTGAATTTATATCCAGAGTTCAACTCTCTCATATCTTCTATCACTACCCAAAAATGATCTCTATTTAGTCTTCTACAGTCTAGTCTCCGAAGATATTCGGCAAGATGCATCGCTATAACATCGTGACGTTACTTTCAAAGACAAGTTTTCTCGCTTTGCTCGCCCAGATCCAAGTCACAGCGAGGCTCGGGCCTTCGGCTCTCGCGTTAACTATAATCAACCTTGAGTCTATCCACAGCATCATTACCAATTCACTTTTATAAGAAAGCACTTTAATGGTAAGTACACTACCCTGCACGTCACGTACGTCACTGCGGTGATACAAAGGAACATCGCATAGCTCAAATATCCAAAAGCTTTTATGAACATAAGTTTCAATTAAAATGAAAATGATTTTAATTTTTCAAAAAAAAAAAAAAAAAAAAAGGTTTTTTTAAAAATTAAAGCACTATTAAATTTCAACAATAGGAACATTCATGTACAGTGATGGAAGAACTATAACATGAATGCATTGAAGCGTGAAATGTAAACAATTCTTTTTTTTAATCCAATATGATCCACTTCTTCTTATGACTGTATCTTAATATCTGAATGCACATAAAATCAATTCCCCCCCCCCAGTTAAATTGAGTAAAAATATGCAAGTACACGCACCCAGATGAATATCTTAAGTGGCCCTATGCGTGACCAAATAAAGGGGCTTCCTAATAACTGAAGTAATGAACCTGTGTGCATAAAATTAATATAAAAATAAACTATAAACTTCGCAATTAAAATAATAATAATAATAATAATAATAATAATATAATAATAATAATAAACTATGTTAATTATTGATGAACCAATACAAAACTTTGAAATAATTGATACATCAATACTGAAAATTTTGTTAAAAGTCTAAACCCTTACAAATCTGTTTAATGATCGCATCAATTATTTCATTTTTTATTAGGCAGACATTAATAAATCTTAATTAGTATAATATATTCTTTAAAAAGGTATTGGAGTTCTTATCCAGCAGAGACCCTAAGTACGTGCTTAGCCTGTTTATGGCACCTCAGGGCTGGTCTGCACTGGAGTGGCGAGCGCTCGGAATTATATATGCGTCGGGCCGATTACGATTGGCTGAAACAGTCGGCCGATCGGAAGGCCGCCCCTCAACGGCGGGAGGGGATCACCACTCCAGCGCAGACCCCCAAAACCAAAAGATGGCCGAAACGTGGCAACACACCTTCGACGCGGCGTCACCCCGACAGCCAAGATCATTTACATGACTCTAGCCGCGGAAGCCTACGACTTCACAGTGGCGGTTCGTGGCATTGTTGCACAACAACCAGAAATTTTCGACCAATGTCCCTTGACACGTAAACATTAAAAAGAAATCACTTTAATAACGTGCGAGTGTTCTATCTGCGAATGAACTGATCTACAAGCAGATCTACAGACGAAGAGAGGATCCAAGATCTGACATCATTGAGGGAGTTGGATTTCAGCTACAACAACCAGGTGTCCTGGCGTAAGATAAGAGCCAAACTTCTTTGTATTATCCCTAATGTTGCTATTGTACTCTTCCTAATGTGTTGCAAATGATTCCCAACATCAGCACGTGGAGCAGCACCTCTCAAGTCCATGATGGATTTCAGCCACCAAGGTATATGAAATTAAGAAAATAGATGACACAGATGCGTTTGCTGGTATGTCTCGAGGACGAGTACTGTGTGAGCTATTTTGAGTGTGCAGTGAATTACGGTGATTAGAAGTAATCAAACGTTATTTATTATGTGTTTACACAAAATATTAGAGAGTTTGTGCACGCCGTAGCGGACAACACTATCGATCTTCTGCGCAAGCGCAGACGCACTAAAATGGTGCGAAACTTGAACTGCGCATGCACAGTTCCATAGTGCTTTAACGTTTGAAGGAGCATAAACTCTCTATTAAACGTGACAATACTCAAAATATTAATTTATCCATATAAAATTGGCCGAAATATGTAATTATATTTGCTTGACGAAAATATTTATTTTTATGCCACTTAATCAAGATATTTATTTTTTGATTTATGTGTAATTTCGTATACGAAAACCATTGGGCGCTTCTTGAATTTTCACCGAACTTTAACCGCTCAAGATTAAAGGGGGGAAAATGTTTTTATCTGAAAGTCCGAGCGCTAGGAATGACGTATGTCAACAACAACCTGGTTTTTTATGCAGCACCAGCCGCAACTGCATTCAAACAAAAGAATACAACCAGCTGAGAATGAGAAAATTACTGCGGATGAGAAGACATATGAAAGATTCATAAAATAAGAAAAAAATCGGGAATTAAATTATGCTTCAACCAAATATAAATAACTGATTGTACCATGAAAAAGTGGTAACATACAAGGATGACTTACACATTATTATGAACATTACATTAAAGCCATTTGTGGAAGCAGCAAAGACAACAAAGATAAACATGAATGTGTACCTCAAGGCTCTTTAATACCCCTCCTAAATTAATGAAGAGATTATTTTTTTAATGTGTACAAATATGTTGCAAATCTTCAAAAGAACTTAATTCTCAGAAGCAATAAATTAATTGTTTAGCTTTTAGGAACATGTTTTGTGGCAAATATCTTATGGGATTGCACATCAAGAAATAAAAAGGAATGAAAAGTATTTGCCAAACAAAGAGACTTAACTTAAATGTGTATTTCTTCCCTTAGAAAAGAATTGCAGAGATTTTTTACTATATCAAAATTTTAAAAAAATTACATTTTAAATACTGCATTATAAAGTTCCTAAGGGATCTTTTAAGTTTAAACATTTATTTTTAAACTGATTTTAATATTTAGATATCCAATAGATTTTCAGGATATAATGCGTGATCAAACAATGAGTTTTCTACCACATGAGAGACTGAATTTTCAGTTTCTCTTCAAATTAGAACTTGCAACATTAATTGCAAATTGAAACAAAGCATTGATAGGACAAAATGAAAAATTCATAAACATTCTGAAAACATGAACATTTTAACACTGATTATTGACAAGACCAGCAAAAGAGAATGTAAATGTAATGTCGTAGGTACCTTATTTTAAATGATAAAATAATTTCACAAACAACACAAAGATTATTTTACAATCTGCTAGCAATCTCTTAGAAATGAAAAAAATTAAAAATCTACAATTAGAGTGCCCATTTACAAGTAATCCAATTGCCTGGAATGTCATATGAATTAGAAAATGCTATTTCTTCAAAAACGTTCAAAACTAATCAGAAGCATAAGAACTGTTATATCAATAAACATATTACTTTACTCCACTTTAATTTTAAGGAGAGAAGGAATATTATCACTTCTGAATAATTCATTTTTTCAATTTTTCAATTCTTTCAATTTCTTTCAATTCTTCAATTTTTTTTGAAGTTGTACGTGACAGAGATCAATAAGAAAAGTTGTAAATCACATAATCATGACTGCCTGCCTTCATGCTCATTATCACAGGAAAAATCAATTTTTGGGGGGCATGAACATTTCATTTTTGTTGATGGTATTAAAATTGGAAAGGAAGTGGAAGGAAATTAAGCCATGTCAGCACTTAAACAACTTTTACACTTTGTAAATCTTTGAATAAACTAGACAATACCCATATTAAAATAGTTAAATTTACAATATGTAACTTTTTTATTACAATCAATTTCTACAACCTAGATAGTGAAAACTTCTAATGCCAAAATTACACAGGGCAGAAGCCTTCCAAAAATCTGACCTTTTCGAAATCTGAAAATTGTCCTTAATCATCAAAGGACAATAAGTACAAAAGTGAAACATTAGATAGTTCTCTCTTTAAAATTATGAAACTGTCTGAAAGATCAAACACCACTGCTTCTCTTAATTTAAAAGTTTGTACATAAAATCTGGTGAAAACAATAGTACTTTTTATAATATACAGTGAACAGATCTATGTTTAATTCATTTAGTGGGGCCAAGATGCTTACTTATATTACACAATGTCTCAACCCCAAACAAATTTTGGTTTTGGAATTTCTTTGTGGCTAAGATATGTTACTATTCTCTGCTTTAAAGTGGATGTAGGCCCACTGCCTAGATGTTTCATTATGTGAGAATTGTTACAAATAGGAAAAAGTCTAGTTAGAATGATTGGGGGTAAATTTGGAAGGAAAATAATTTTCTTGCATCGATTTGGGCAAATAAGAGATCTGTTTTAGTCAATGGCTAGCCCATGTAGGCATGAGAAAATTGTCACATAGAATAAAAATGCTATTTGAACTAATTAGCAATGCTTTTAAGTAGAATACAACAGAGATAACATAAAAAAGTTATATTGATATACCCTCAAGCAACTCAACACAAGAAGTCAGAGATCAAAGGAAATTACATGAAAATCATACGTCACCCCAAGTCTATCTCAGTCTTTATATCAATAAACCTTATCCACATTGAAAACAGCCAGTAAATCATATAGTGTATTTTGAATTGTGCTTGCCTCCTCCACAAGAGAAACATGTTGAGATACACCTTCTTCCACTTAAAGGGAGGTGTTTAAAGATGAGATTATTAAGCAACACATCTTCAACAAAAATCTTTTTAGCTTACATTTTTGCAAGTAAATTTTTTGTAGTACCATTTCAACTGAGTGGGTAGAAGAAAGATGCATATTCCTAATGGGGGAAGAGGGAGTGATCTCTAAAGGAAGTCAGAAAGGAGAAAATGACCTAATGTGAATCATGAAAAATACAGATGTATATGGTATTTGAAAGAAACATGAGTAAGCCTCTTTCCAGAATGAAGTTTCTATGATACTCAGAGAGGAAACCATGTAAAGCTGCAAGGAGAGAAATAAAACACAGACATGAAAAAAGATCATTGATACAATGTGTCACATCGTAAAATGTGAGAAAAGCCATTTACATGTTGCATAAAGAATTAAGAAAAAGTGGAATTACATTTAATTGCCCAAGAATGGATGTTTTGGATGTGACAGGAATATTGAGAATACATATTGGTATGTGCATTCAGAAGAAAAGTTTTTCTTACTAAAGAAGGTTTCTGAAGTTGAGAATACTTGAGAATACCAAGAAAGAATAACTTAACTAAAATAATAACAGAACCAAGAACAAAGCAGAATCTTTCAGTAGATGTCAACATTCCATTGTCAAATTCTTAGGTGTCTGCAGAGATAAGTTTAGAAAATTGAGACACCTGAAAGCATTCAAGCCTAAAAATATAGAACTCGTCTAAATTTAGGACAAAGATATATTCAAGTGACGGCAAGGGCATGGAAATTAACTTTGCAAAGAAGGAAATTAGATGATAATATTTAGTAAGCAGAAAACTTGTCAAAAATGGAAAGATCACAGTGTTAACAAAATTAAAAAGATTAAAAATCATAAAATATTTTTCAGATCACAAAGAGGAATTGACAAAGAACATATCTTCACAAATTATTGTCCCATAAGTGCTTTGTGCTATGCTTGTTTCTTGAAACCAATTTAACTGCATCTTTCATGGTTATACTCTTAAGACATGCAAAAACATTTCTACAGATTTGGGACCCACTAGCATGAATTTATAGGTGTTATAGCCCAAGCAAATAATGCATTTATGTTTATTGATCAAAATGGCAATGTTCTGCATTCTTAAATTTATCTAAAAAGTACTAACTTTTAATTTTTAAAGAAGTATTAAAATGAATTTCAATACTTTCCTAGAATTGTAAAATGTAATTATGAAACAAGAATATGATATGTGAAATACACAAATTGTATGCGCTAAAAAATTGGGAGTGCACAAGACTGTTTCGTTTGAAACAAAGTTTTCATTTTCATTTTATTATTTACCATTTTTGCATTATTTGGCATTGTTATCTAACCTGCATTTTATTTATATTATTATGTAACATTAGTTAGTCATAATATACCATAAGTCTCATTCCATGTTTTTTTGTTTTTGAGGTCTTAATGTGGCTGAATGAGGTTAGCTACCTTGGAAGATTATGTCATTACAACAAACTCTATTAATATTTATTTTGTTCTGCCTAACTGCTGAATATCAGATGTCACACAGACAAGAAGAATAGGATTAAGATTTAGAAGACAGTATAAACAATGATGATGAACATCAGTTGGTAGCAAAAGTAGGCTCAAGGTATGCATTCATGCTAAGTTGGCATGATTCACTTTGCCTGGACTATCTCATACCCTTTGAAATGTATAAAATATTTAAGGCTACCAAAAATTATTACAGAGAAGATTTTGATTTGGAAGGCAGAATACTTTAAAATTTTGCAAATTTCTGTTCTCTGTTCTGTAAGACCCACTAATTTATTTGCAGTGGAATATTCCATAAACCTGAATATAATTTCACATTAAATTTAATAGTATTTTTATTAATATCAATAAAACAGACTGAAAATTACTCTTTAAAAATTCTTACATTCATAAAGAAAGGGCGTGATCATTTAAAATTAAATGTCAAAAAGACGCGAATACACTACTGAAAATGTGAAAGTGTCCATTGTTTATATGTCATATGCATTCTGTATTCACAAAATAGAAACCATCCATATCTCAATAACAGAAAATCAAATCCTATAATTATAATATGAAGAGAAGAGATTTGATGAACTAAAATGAAAGTTAGTGCAGAGCAAACATAAGATCGAAGTAAGGGTGGTCACACGTTTTGTGAGATCTCAATGCCACTAACCAAAATTTCTGACTTCTCTGTAGATAATATGAGAATGGAAAAACTCCCCTAACAACTGAAAGACTTCTTGGCAGAGATGTCATTCAGAAATACAGAACACTTTTAAAACCAGACCTAAATGTCACTTAAGTTGTCACTAGAGATTCTTCAGATATTCTATTTGGTAAAACAAAAAACTGTGTTACCTCACATGAGAAAAGAATAAGGCGTGATCACTGTAAATCAAAAAATACAGGAAGATGCACAAAACGCAATATTGTTCTGCATGAAAAATATTATGCCTTCATTTCGAAAAAATAGCAAAATATGTTTCTAGTGCTGAGGTGTGTTAACGCACCTTCTAGTGTGTTTATGTGTTAATGCACCAGGTCATATTTTGTATAAAAAATAAAAAAAATCAAATGATTCACAATTTACTTATTTAATCTGTTATTCCAAAATCAACCATTTCCTTGACAAAAAGAACATACTGAACAGTAATCAGTTATACTAGTAAAATTATTGTGACTGAATAAAGATAAGAATAAAAATACGGTATGCCTTCACAAAAATTGTTAGAAAAATTATGTTATTAAGTACATTTTCTAAAGCCACTTGGCACCTGAACACAATACTGAAGAAAAAAGTTCAATAATAATTGAAAAATATGAAGAGTAATGAGACAAAGAATAACCCACAGGGTTATAAAAGAAATACTCTAAAGTAGGTCTTGATTTTCAGGTACCTTGGGAGTTATTATTTCAATTTTGATAGCATGTATAAATTGATGATAGATGAACACATATTATGTAATATTAGAAAATAATACATACAATGTTAAACATTATAAGTTGAAAATATTTCAATGAACACTATGGTTTTTTGATAAAGTCATAATCTGAAAGAAATGTGTAGCAAAAATACCCCTTTTTATTCACTTTCATTCGGTATATCAACTCTACCATTTAATTGAAATGCAATTTCTAAAATACTGCAAAATCATGTGTAATTGTAGGAAATCTCATGGAAAAATATAGTCTCAAAATAAAAAAAATGTTCAAGTAGTAATCAAAAAGAGTAATTTAACCAACAAAACTAAAGTAGAAAATGGAAAAATAACTCTTAAGAAAATCATTCGATACTGTTTGTAGCATTTTGTCTGGTAAAATCAATCAAACCATAAAGTGTATATGCATCCTAAACATCACAAACAATTAAATATGGAATATTTAAAATAATCAAGAACAGAATAAAATTTGAATTTTCCTACAGTATTAGTATTTGTCATGCAAGTACCCAATTTTTAAATAGTGGAGATTTCTTGAGAACATTTGCCGAGGTGCAATTTTAATTTAAAAGCAAGTCAATAGTCAAATAGAAATTTCGAAATGTTATTTTTCACTGTGGGCTCAGGGCCACACTAAGTTTACTTCTGGGAATGAATGTGGGACTGTTGTTAGCCTTGGAAATGGACACTTCCATTTCATTGTCTTCCGTTCTCTAGCAGACTGCAGTTACACCAATAATGAAATATTTTCACAGATTGGGTATTTGGAGACTGACTAACCAGAATGAGTGAGATTTCCTATTTGTAGATTTTAGAAATGGGTTTGGATCCAAAACACAACACATATATTGTATTTTCTTAGATATTACCATTTTCAGGTTTTAATAATTGATATAATTTGTCCTCCTTATGCCAAAATCACAAATGTGCATTTCTGAGAAAAAGGCAATTAAAACTTCACTGTAAGGTCAACGTCCAACTACAATTACAAATTTAAAAAATATGTGATTTTTAAAAATATGTATGTAAAGTATGTATTTTTAATTTAAGTATGTGAATTTAAAATTTAAAAAGTTCATAATTTTACATGGACTTCAAACTTTTAATTGCCTTTTTCTTAAAAATTGGTTTTGACTTATGGGGATTATAGAACTGTAAATTTAAGAATATTATTTTTACAATATAATGTATTGCTATTTATATTGTGTAAGGAATTAAAATATATTTATGTATGAACATTTAACGTCCATATTTAATTAATTTGTAGAATACATAATGTTCTATATGTTTGTAATACAGTTCAATGTATAGCCTACACATTGTACCAAAGTTATTTGAGCTTGATGTTTGAGAGTCATGTGATAACGCCAACAGTGGTTTCCTAGAGACATCCAATAGCAGCAGGTTTTCCAATATCGTAATCTACTTTTGTTGCCACCAACTGGGAATGACTAAATGGAGAGTATAGAGCACTCAGGCCACATATTTGTGACACCCCAAATCAAAGTTGCACTTCATTAAATATATCTAGTCAGTAGATATTGGAGTGAAAAAATATCAAATTTTGATATTTTTTCACTGAATTATTATTTGACTCAAAGCTGTTATTCAATTTGGATTGCCTGCAAAAGGTTAAACAGGGTGCATGTGACCTGTGCCTTTAAACGCAGTAACGCTGGCTCTGCTGAGGCCCTGGTGACTAAGCACACAGACCTTTCGTTCAAAGTATATACGATATATTTTACTTTCATTAAAGCATCTCTTGTCTTATTGCCTGAAACCCCTAATTGTAATTATGTTTCCTTCACACTAAACTAGAACCTGCTGCAATAACTTAAAAGTTGGATTTCAATTTGAGAGGTATTAATTCAATACACCTGAAATTTAATAAAATAGTGTATAGAAAAAAACTGTTGAGAGCTTGTTAAATAGCAAGAGAGCTGTCAATAGTTCAAAGAAGTCCAAGGCAGAGGTAGTAGTAAATTCAAAATTGGACAAATTTTTTAAAACAAAAATATGCATCTGCAATATTGCTAAAACAAAATTAAAATAAAATTGAAAAAACAAATATTACAAACTTGTATTCATCATACCTTTTCAATTTGATGTGAGTGTTTACCTTCTCACGGCATGAGCTCATTACAATGAATCTGGATATGTATGATTAAGCAGTTCCGAACTTGTTTAACGGATAGTCATGTAAAGGAAATTTCTTGAACACGTACAGATAAATATAAATGAAATCACTTAGTCAATTATTGTTGTTTTTGTCTGCAAACCTGTGATATCTCACATTTAATTCATCACAACTTTCTTCTTCGCTAGCTTATCAAAAACCGCAAAGGAAGTTTTAGGTCCATGTCACACACGTTATTTAAACAGCAATACACCGTTTTACATAAAATATACAGCCAATGTGATCAGTGGTTTGATACCTGGTTGTGCAGATATGAAACAATAGTAACACAATGTGAGTCGGTAATTTAATTTTTTCTCTCTTTTCGTAGTTGTTCGAACAATAATGGTGGAATTGGACAAGTACATGTACTTGCGCCTTTGGAACACCGAGGCGACGTTGGGGTGCCGTGGCGAGCGGGCAAGAGTCGAGTCACACGCTGGAACCGGAGGCCCTGGGCAGCGCGGGCGCCGGCGGCGGCGTGGGGGCGGGCGCGGGGGCGGGCGGGGGAGGGCGGGCGGGGGGGGACGGGCGTGGCCGGAGGGCGGGCTGCACGGCCGCCCCGTGGCGACGCAGTGCAGGCAGAAGGCGCAGTTGCCCAGGCGCCGCGCCAGCAGCGCCCGCAGCTTCAAGGCCGGGCCCAGCTTGAGGCCCAGCGTGCTGGTGAGGTGCTCCTCGGTGAGCAGGGGTAGCGAAGAGCCGTCGATGCGCTGCTCGCGAAAGTTCTGCAACATCACACACGCGCGCGCGCGCGCGCCGCCATTAGAGCACGTACACACAAGGAAAACGAAGAGCATTTTCTATCCAGAAGCAAACATTAAAACATCCTCCAAGAATCAAATTATAAGGAGGGAACAAATTCGACAAATTATTGGAAAAATAGTGTGCTATAATCAGATCGTGCTTTCTCGTCCGTTCTTTCACGCACAATTAGGCGAAAAATACTAATTTTCTCAAAAATTGTACATGAACCCATTAAGTTCCATTGTTCCCATTTGGGAACACGTAGATTTTTACTTTCTCGTATACATACGTATTGGGGTCCTCTGATACTGAAAAAATGTTTTTTTCAAAATGTCCGTGAACACTAATAGCGCCTAAACCATAGTGCGATATTTTCCAAATTGAAGAATTGATTGATTGATTGCTTTGTGTTTTCGGGCGCGTCAACTGCTTTGGTTATTAGTCCCGTTAGTGTAGTGCTTGCTTTTTCTCGGGAGATGGCGGTTACCTTACCCAGCTGGATGGCGAGATCCGGCACCGACCTACCGTCGTGGGGTTTCTCCCTAACCAGGACTCTCCCACCAGCGGGGCACCGCCCCAGCCAGGACAAGCTCTAAGCTCCCGACCGGAATATGTAGTAGTGTAGTGCATGTTAGTGTAAGGGGAGAGGATAGAACAAGGAAGAGGAAGGACAGATCGCGCGCGGTCCGTGGCCTGTTTGGTAGTGTACTGCTCCGGCATTCACCTGGTGTTGATCGGAGAAATCACGGAAAACTACTGATCAGAGCAGCCGGCCGCTAGAATTCTCCTCCAGACAGCGACTGAATTCGACCTAGCTGAAAAGCTAGCGTCGAAAATCCTGCCGCCGACAGAACTCGAACCTAGGATCTCCCGGTCAGAGGCGCTGCAGTGACATCAGTTGATGTATTGAGCTACCGCTCCCGGTCCAAAATGAAGAAACCCCTGTCCATCTGGCTCTAGTTGAAGCTTTGAAATTTTAAAAAACATTCTTTAAAATTGGGTACTTTACATGACTCACCCCCACGGGCGTTTTCAAACTTTTCTCAAAAACGACTCCAATTTTTTCTTTAAATCTCTTGTAAGAATTGAGTAAAATACACTTATAAATGTGGCATAGGTCCAGTTTTCACGGTTAACTCTGAATTTTTGAAAATTGCAAAATTTGAACTTTTTCGGCGTCTTCCTACAACTATAAAATTGAAGATAGATTTTTCCTTCAAATGAAATTTGTTGCCCATAAATCGTTCTTTCATAAAAGTTATGTAGATTTTTTTGAAAATTTTAGTAGTTTTCGTGCAATAGTGCGTGCAATATTTCTCAAAAACGGCTCCAATTTTTTTCTTTAAATTTTTGGTAGGGTTAGTACGAAACGAACCTATAAGATGAAATAAACGCCATATTGCTCTATTCTTTTGTTTGTTTGTTTTTTTTTTCAAAAAAATACAATATTGTAATTTTTTTACCTTGTTCACCTTTTGCGACAAGCAAAGCGGTTGCTCTAATTGCAAACTACAATTCGCGTATGGGAGGGAATTTGATGGATCGTTTTATTTCTCAGTGTTGGTCAATTATATGATCAAAAAATGGTACTTGCCTATTCTTTGGAACGGTATAAACACTCTAAGAGTTGCTACATGAAGAATGCAATGCATAATTTTTCCACACGATAAGCTGAGTCAGCAAAAATTCACAAGACATATTGTTGCTAGACTGGTGGTGTCCCACCCCGAAACACGGGGTGCGGCGGCGATGGTGTAACGGTTAGCGTAGCGGACTGATATACCCAAGTTCGCGGGTTCAAACCCGATCGAAAAAATCCTTCGTACGCCTTCCGAGGGGAAGTAAAGTCGGCTGTCCCATGTTAGTAGATTTACTGCATGTAAAAGATCCTCAAGTCTAAATGAAGCTTCTGAGCTAAATTCAAATTGCCTGTTTCGTCGCCCAAGTAATACTTTCTTTCTCCCTTAGTAGGTGAAAGGAGCGTAACGAAATTTGCGTGGTCAGACGGAAGAGCAGGCCTCATGGCCTGAGTCTCGCCACGTAAAATAAGGCAGGACCCCGTGGAACCATTACATTCCAAGTTCGGACTGGACGAGGTCATCATCTCATTGCCGCGAGGCAAGGATGTTGCAAAGTGTGAAAGAAGAAATATTATAACTTATTTGTGCAATTTGTAAGGACTTGGTGCATATGCATTGCTCCAGTGCTTTGAATGGCCTGTAGATCCTACATCTTCCCATTGTTCCCATTTGGGAACACGCAGTAAAATCAAAGCAAAAAATAAAGAAATATTTTCTGCACGTGAATGTGTTATTTATGTTCAAAGTAGTTAGAAAAATAAAGATAATTGAAACATTTTAGGTTTTTGAGAAGTTGGGACTTAATTAGTCAAGGAACAGATTTCATTAAGGGAAAAATCTCTATTGTCATAATTGTAGTTGTAGGAAGACACCAAATAAATTTTGGAGTTTTGCAATTTTCGAAAAATCAGAGTTTTCAATGAAAATGAGACGTGCACCATTCTCTTAAACGTCTTTTACACTATCCAACAACGAAATTTAATCAAAAACGATGGAGCCATTGTTTGGAAAATTTGGAAAATATCCAATGAGATTCATGGAGAGTACCTGCCAAATTTAAAAAGATCGGTTTCAAATTCAAGGGGCCGCAACATCAGCCAGATCGATTGGAGAATATCAATGTTGGAGAAGATTGGCTGAACGGTTTAGCCGCTAGCGTTGTTCACAGATGGATGTTTTGCATGTTATAAACTTTTTCGTTACCAGGGTCTTGTAATAAGTGTTTTTCTGCCGAAAATTCGCCGTTTTTTTGCCCAGCATTACATAAATTTCTCTCTAATGCGTAAGCGGTAGCGAGAAAGTAAAAGGAAATCAAAGCAAAAATTAAATGTATTACGTATCAAATCATGTTTATTTTATTTAGATAGTGCAAGTCATCCCGGTTCTCAAAATTTTCCAGTAGGAAAGTCTCTTCTTTTTCATAAAATTTAAGTTTCTAATGATTGCGATTCCTGACACGTCAACTGCTAAGGTCATTAGTCCCGTAAGTGCAGTGCATATTTTTATCGCGGGAGGTGGCACTGATTTACTCCAAATGGATGGCGAGGTCCAGCGCCGACCTACCCGTCGGCTTGCGATGTTTTCTCCAACCAGGAATCTCCCCCAGCGGGGCACCGCCTCAGCCGGGACAAGCTCTAAGCTCCTGACTGGTCTCCCGGCATGTATGGTAAGTAGTGCATGTAGGTGTGGGTGTAAGGAAGAGGAAGGAAAGATCGCGCGCGGTCCGTGGCCCGTTTGCAGGGTGCTGTTCCGGCATTCGTCTGGTGTTGGCCGGCGTCGTTAGATGAATTGATCCGAGTACATCATTACACCTATTTCTCTTCTACAAGTAGGTTTACTGATGTGCTTGGATTTGGAAATGGTATTACTTTGATTTCGCCGTTACATTGGGGAGGTCTTGGAGGGAATAGTCAGTCGCTGTCTGTTGCAAGAAAATGGAAGATATTCCTGAAAGTATTAAAAGTGAAGCTGCAAAAACTGTGGAAGATTTACTACCCAGTAACCCTTAAAGATATGAATCGAAAAGAATACGAAATATTCAAGGAGTGGAAGAGAGAAAAAAAAATTAAAATCTTACGCCAGGAAGTTATATCAGCTCATTTTGCAGCAAAAGTACCAATACCTAATGCAGGTTTGTAGGAATGTATACGAAGGTGTGTATTATACTTTATTTGATGAGTATTATGAATAAATGTGTTATTTTCATTAATAAATTATTAAGTATAAGAGTTTCAATGTAAATTCTTTGATTTTTCAATAAAATAATGTTTTTGTATGTATCATATTCAAATCGCCGGCAGCAATTTGCTTCGGGCACGTAAATTAACAGCCTACTAAGGCGATCGGATACGATAAATAACGTTTTAAAGTGAACGTCAGCGTACGGGTCTAAACATGCTTTGCAAAATGTCACACGATTTTAGCACTCATTCTATAATGTGGCGTTTAACAAATAATTCTTCCTAAGTTGCTCAAATGATTTTAATAACATCGCCCAATTGAAAAGCTTATATCACTTTGATGGGTAGCTATCAATTGTAGTGATAATCATGATCCTATAGATCAATCGATAAAGCATTTAATGCTTGTCTGTTCTCCACGAGGGATGCAAGCCTTCAGCCATCGATGTGTTAAAATTGAGAGGTTGACTTTTACCTACAACACATTTTGTGTTGAGTGCTCAGATTTGGAAATAATTGACAACAAAAAAAGTCTGTTAAGAATGTGAGATCCACTTGAAATCTAACGGTTGTGTTGCAAGAAAAGTATCCTGTAAAATTTTATTCAGTCGTTAGCAAACGTTTCTTTAAAACTACTAGGTCCTTTAAAGAGTAGGTCCTTGCAAGAGTTATATTTAACGATCCGTTTACTAATCCTTCTTTAAAAAGAAATACATGAAATGATCTATAGTTTTCAAGGTTCTTTGACAAAGTCCAAAGCCTCCTACTCCTTCGACACGACTGTCTCTGACTACAAAATACATTCACACGCTCTCGTTCGTGGTGGGGCGAGTTTCTTCTGTCTTGTGTACTGCGAAGGTTGGTGACAACTTCGTAATTTCACGAAAAAATAGACATAGAATTTTTTCGAAAAAACAAACAATCAAACAATTATTTCTTTTGGATATTATTAGCAAGTACTCAAGTACAAAAAAAAATAGGGAAAAAGTTTCGAACAGCTTTAATATTCAAGAAACAAGCGGAAGGTAGAGCAATTAAGAAGTATTATCCTTAGGTCTGCTATTCACACAGCTTGGAAATTAATAGGAAAATAACTTTTTCGTAGTAGCGTAGGCAGTAATATAGCAGAGCGAAGGTTAACGAATGGTTAACAGTTTACATGTCCGATGTTCTGTCTATAATTTAAAGAGTTCTTTAACGAATCGGTAAACTTAAAGAACGTTCTTGCAACTCATTCTTCCGATAAGACAACACTAACAGGACCATTACCGATTAAAGAATCGTTAAATAGGTCATGCAACCCAGAGTAAGCCTCAGGAAAGCATAATTATGAACCTACTATAATTGAGAACAAAACCAGGTGTGTAAAATGCGGTGCACTTGAGACACGAATCTCACAATAATAGTAGTTCACTGTCTACACTATACAGGGCCAATCAAAAGAACGGATTGGGAGCAAAGAGCAGCCGAAGCGGAAGACGGGAGCAGTAGCAAGAGCTGTTCCAAATCGCGAAGAGCAGAGGCGAAATGTCGCACGACTTCAAGCGGGATTTAATTGCGAAATTGTAGGCAGATCATGGGCGAGGAAGCAAGCGACTCTGACACCAATAGTCTTGTGATATATGAAAGTAAATGAGAAATTATCTAATTTTTAAAACTGGAGGTAATGTAAAGCGTTGGCATAGCCATAAATTGTGTAATTGTATTAACAAATGTAATGCAAAGAGACATTACTCGCTTAATAACGCAGCAGAGAACAAGTACCCCGATGCGGAAGGTGCAGCAGTTCTTAATCACATATTTCATGTGATTCAAGCGCTTCTTTTTAAGTACTAGTATTCCGTTCTTATTTTTTACCCCAGAATTTAGTGCATCGGTATATGACTAGTGAGTACTGAAATGCATTATTCCTGTTTTTTTCTGATTCCTTTATACGAAGAAAATAAAACAAGTGAATTATCAATGACAATTATATTCAGAATCGCTACATTTTGATAATTTGTAATATAAGTTATTTTGTAAGTTACTTTTCAAAACAGCTAAGATTAAGCAGCACTTGAAAAAAGGTAACAAAAATGAAATTCAAAATTATCGGCAATTTCTCTTCACTTTATTAAGCTGAAAATTCTACTATTGCCTTATTACGCCTATTGCCCCTATTCCACTATTGACTTATTGCCCGTATTGCCCTTATTGCCCCTATTGCCTACTTCTTTTGATTTACGAATCTGTGTTTTTTTGTCAAAAATTTCTTATTCAAGGATGGAAATACATTTTCAGCCAATACAGGTATCTACAACACTACGTAGACGTAGTAATCATATTCGTCAGGTGTCTGTACCAAGAACTTACTACAAAAAATTCTCATAGAATCCACATTCCCAGATGACATTAAACGATCAAAATCGATACACACGTTAAAGTGCCAAGTAAAATCCTTTCTCTTGCATAACTGTTTCTTTACATTGAGATGTACTAAGAATCCAGTAGGGAAATAATATTTATTTTAGCAATGATATTACACGTTATATTTAGTATGTCTGTGATACGTATTTTACCTCAGCTTTTGGGTCAGTGATCCCCATCTCGATCGGGTTTTTCGTCGAGTTTCCCTGTTCCTTTGAGCAAATGCTAAGATGGCACCTTGTTTTTGTTTCTGGACTAAAATGTTGCTTCACTGTCCTGCACGTTCTCTTTAGCTCTGTGGGGAATGTGATTATTCAAATAATCGTTCTCTATTTTCTCGCCGCAGAAAGTCGATTCCGACACCAAGGTAAGGGGTAATAGCCAATATTTATACCTGATTTGCGTTTGCAAGTAGTTTTTATTACACGGTTTTTACTACAATATTTTTTAACAATTCTAGACTAAATGATTGTTGCTATCTTTATTCTTAATTAAATTTAATGTGTTTATGAGTTAGAACGGGGATCCTAGAGCTCAAGAAACCATGCACAGGTTGCATTTCTCCCCTTTTTTACTGTTTGTGACATTAAATAAATAAAGTCTTAGATAATAGTATATTATGCAAATAGTTTATAATGTTCAGCTTTATTGCACGTTTTAGTACATGTTTTGAAAACGAGCAACGTTAGGAGGGAATTTTTAAATTTGTACGAATGCAAAAAAACAGCATTTCAAATGAGTTACATGCGCTGTTTTTGGTATAAAGCATTATATAAGAGAATCAAAGAACAACTCTAGTGTGACCTCACGGGTATTTGACACCAGTGCGTAAAATCGGTGGTCGGGTGTCCTATTTACCGCTACCAACCCACGGTTGAGTTTGTCGAGTTTTAAAATTTTAAAAAATTGGGGGGAAAATATTGGTGTTAAGCAACTCAGGGGATTCCAATGTATTTGTAGAAGTTTTTGGGTCAGAATTTTCCGAACTAATTGAGAATGATCTTATAATAGGAATAGAGAATAACGCAGAAGAACAGCTTACAGGAGATCATTTATGTTCATATTTGAAAACAAATCGTAAAAATATAGCTGTGCATATTTTTACTTCTAATCTTACATTCTATCTATTCGCACTATTCATTCTTGCAAGTATTTTTACGGCCAATATAATTTTGAAATTGCAATATTAGCGGATCTTCTCGCGTATGAAGATAATATACAAGGCCATTGGGTGTTGGGAATTTTTGAAGCGAAGTATAACATTAAATTTTACATCATGTAAAAACTACATCATTGGTAAGTCCAATGCCAGATACTGTAAGAACATACATGAACAAAGCTAGACATGACAGAACTGAACTATTAAAGAAATGTTCAACACAAGAAAATACAGATTTACAGCATCGGTGACGCCACATTCAGCTAGTATTTGGTATTCCTTCATTGGATTTCATCCGTTCCTCTGGTATTGATAGTATCGATAAGCGCCGAACAGGCAAACATTTTAACAGAATGCCCAAGAATATCTCATCTTGTAGATTACGGTGTGAAAAATGTTTCTTTGAAGCTTTAATTTAAAGGCCCTGTTTAGGAGTTATTTAACAATAGTTCTGACGGAGTTTTGCGGGTTGCATTTAACAAGAATATTTATATGCGTTTTTAAAACAAATCATTCATATTTTTTAAGTCAAAATGCAATTCCTCACGTCTCCGTGAAATTCTCTTCCTTTAGAGACCTCATTTATACAGACTGGTTGCGTGTGAGAGCCGCAAAAGGTTACTACTGAAATAATATAAAAGACGATTATTGGGAACAAAGTTGAAAATACAAGAACAGACCACTGGGTATTTGAACATGACTGGCGATATTTGCAATTCACTGCATATCCACGTAAAGACGGCTCCACACATTCGGCATTCGCCGAGCAGCGAGCTAGTGCTCGCCCAATCCCGAGCAGCTGACGTGTTCGGCGAATGTTCGCTCCCTTTGAAGTGTTGAAAAGACCGACACGCGGTGGGTAGGGTGAACCCCGAATGTTCGTCACTCGGCAAATAGCAAGCAACTCATCCACACTACTCGGGATACGGCGAGGGGTTGTTCGGTGTTCGCCGAATAACGAATGTGTGGGGCCGCCTCAAGCTATGCGAACAGATTTGTATCTCTCTCGTTCCAAAGTACTAGAAGAATAAACTGATCTGAAAAGAATCCAATACATCTGAAAGGCAAGTGTTTTTGCGGCCTAAAGTACATGCCTCTACAATTAGTGAGGCATGTTCTTTCATCCCCTGAAAGCACGTTTCGTTTGGCGACTTCTGCGACGGCGTGCGCCTCGACTGCAGCCTTGCGTTGCGGAGACGCCTGGCGGAGACGGTCCAGACTGTCCCCGCGGCAGCTGCTTCGCGCCACGTCCGCCTTCGCCTTCGTCCCCGCTCGCGCCTCCGCCTGCACTCTGCCCCCCGCCCGAGCGCCGAGCGCCGAGCGCCGCTCGCGGATTAGAGAGCGGCGCTGGGCTGCGCGCGCTCGCCCCGCCCCGCCGCCGGCCGCCGGCCCCGGGAAGACGGCCGCGAGCGCATGCACGCCGCGCTCCGGGCCGATTACCCCTTCGTTCCGTGGCCAGCCGCCGGAGCGGAACGCTACAAACGTTGTAATGAAAGCGTCAAATTGAGCGATCCAAATGAGCGGATACCGGAGGACACAAGATACAATGCACCGGCGTTCCTAGCTCGGACGGAACACCTGCGACAACGGCGCGTGCGAGCGCCGGGCTTTGGAGTAGCGGCTGAGGCGGGCCGGGGGCGGGGGCGGGGGCGGGGGCGGGGGCGGAGGACGGCGGGGCGGCGGGCCGCGCCGAGATGCGCCCACGGCCACTGCGACCGCTCCTCCGCCGCCGAGAGTCCGTCGCCCTCGCTTGCCACTTCTGGCTAGCGGCTTCGCGATTCGCTTGCAACATCACTGTCGGCAGGGAAAAGGGAACTGGGAGCAGATTTCATTCCTTCCCTCATTTCCTGCTCCTCTTACTTGGCATTTACATCGTTTCCATCATTACATCGTTCCTAGTAATGATGGTTACCCGGTTGAATGACAAACCCCGCGAAATGAAATGAATTTACGACATCCACATTCTGCTGCAAATATTGTTTGCGCCTACAACTATTGCCGCCTGTCAGGAGAGTTTCATGTGCACATTGCCCTGCACCGGATTAGTAAGTACAAACTATCGGCTCAGCTGACGGGCGCGGCGGAGAAGTTCAGTGAAATGAACTCCGGTTGCAATGAAAGATAGCATTTTTCACGATTATCTATAGACTGGCGATCCATGCTCGCAGGGAAATATCTAAAATAAAATTAGTGGATACCTCTAATATAGGAATTTCCAAGCTTTAGATATATTTAGCTCATAGACCCCCTTTAAACAATTGTGTCTCCGCAAGGCTGTAGTCGAGGCACTCGCCGTCTCAGAAGTCGCCAAACTTACGCTCAATAAACGCTTCATCGGTCTCCTTCGTTTTCCATCATAATGTCACAAACATCCGTAATCATGGCACATTAGGCACATTAATGCCTTGTAGATAACAATTTCGTACACTACTTTTCTCGTAAATATCTCCATTTTTCAATAATAGAAGACGCTCCCGCGTTTGAGTAGACGAATTTCTAATCTTCATTGAAATGCAACGGTTGCAAAATCTTTAGTGTTTTTTTTTAAGTACTGGTCATTATATTTCTCCAGTGAGTATTGCGGCGATACATTTAATATGTGTAAGAGACCGAGTCAAATGCGTTTTTGTAATCAATATATGATATACTGATATTTTTGTCACTGTTGGATTTATACCATATTATTATCATTGTTCTTTCCATGCTTTTGACAGCCTATATCATCCCTTCTGTTTTTCAGTCATTATATTGTTCTCTTCTACATGTGTGTAGATCCTGTTCGTGATAATGGCTGTTAGGTATTTGTACATTGTAGGTAGACACGTAATTGCGCGATATTTATCTATTGTTGTTGTTATTATTATTACTATTATTATTATTTTAATATAAAAATCATCTCCTTCTTCTTTTCTTTTTTCTTTTCTTTTCTTTTCTTCTTCTTCTTCTTAATAATAATGCACAGTTCCCTGGCACAAAAACAAATATAATCCATCAAGCTGTGGAAACCAAATTAATAATACATCTTATACACTAATTGCGTATCCTCAAGGAATATAAAGTTATCCTTGAAGAAACAAACTAATAAACATTGATGTGTGCAATATAGAAAGACTGAGCTATAACCTATAGCTATAAGATTATTATGGAGTCTAAGCTTCCATTTCTTTCCAGAAATTTCCTGACCAATGAGCATGTAAAACATTTCTGGAGACTGACAGCGGTACTCTTTAGTAGTTCGTGATTCTAGATAGTACCTACTTTAAGATCTTCGCAATGACGCCGATTGTTGAAAGACCCACGGGACAGTCTTCGTCTCCAGGATGTTCCACTACTTCTTTATGATATGGGCCAATTCATTGTACTTCGTCCGGATCTTCGTCTCATATATTGCGGTAAGACTGCTGGCATCGACAACTGCCATGTCGAGAAACCATACTTTCTTCTCCCTTTATTCCAGAGTGTTATATCAGGTCTTTTGTGGTGAACTGTTCGATCTGTCAGTATACTTCGGTCTCAGAACAATTTATAATTGTTGCTTTACATGACATTTTTTTGAATACACTTATAAAATGGTATATCATGACATAATGTTGAGCCACTGATTTCGAGTCTCGACTGTAGCAGACTTTTTACTCTAGCTAGATTACATTCAGCGGCTGTCCGGAGAAGAATTCTAGCGACGGGTTCCTCTGGTCGGCAGTTTTTCGTGGTTTCTCTTATCAATACCAGGCAAATTCCGGAGCGGAATCCTAACAAACACGCCACGGACCGCGCGCGATCTTTCCATCCTCCTCGTTGTCCTAACATCTCTCCTTACGCACACTTACACGCACTACATTACCACTAATGTAACTACACTAATGAAAAACTACAAATATTGTTTATAAATATTTTAAGTATGATCCTTCAAGGAACTCGCAGTGCTTGTTGCTCAATTGTATTCATGTTGTGAAGGTATGAACAAACTGTTCTTTTACATACGCGTACATGTGAAATTCCGTGTGAGATCAGCCAAAAATGTGCACTCTCTAATCTGATTCGCCTCCACTCCCTCCATAACTGTAGTGAAATTATCTTATAGAATAGTCTTTTGACTTTAAAAAAATTATAAACTACATGTGACATTCAACAATCCTCTATGATTTTATTGTTATTTACCATATTTGAAGCAAATGAGTCATTTACTGTTTATTTAGAGGGAAAGGTACATACACTTTATTTCTATTATTAAAAAAGTTGTATAAAAAGAAAGGCATTTCCAAAACTTAGGTTTTAGAAAGCATGGGCTCTGACTCCCTGTTTTGAGTCTCGATGGGTTGGGGTTCCTCGGGCCTGCGGATTTTCCCCGGCCGCTCGAGAGAAACAACGAGCAGCTTTTCCAGGTATTTTCTCTAATCCTCACTTGCAATATTTAAAGCAGTAACGGTTCAATTATATGAAATTTTTACAACTTCATAGTATAGAGAATCAGTCAGTTACTGACCACGAAATAGATATGAAATTGTTCTTTCTGTATGTGAAACATTTTGCTTTAATATCGCTAGTTAATGTTCAGTTAGAGGAACATATCCTACATCAAATAATTCTGATCCGTGGAAATGGAGGTGTCTGTTAGTGACATTACTGAGCGTTCGAGAAAACGAAAAGAAAGAAAAAAAGAACATAATGAAAAAAAATAAATCACGAAACATGAATCGTTCAAACCGTAAGGTAAGGAAGCCTGACATATTTTTTTAAAAAATGAGTCAACAAATTGTTTTTTGATAAAAGGAGGAAAAATGAAGGCGCTCTTTTTTCGCCAACCGTGTCAATGGATTTGTATAAATTATTTTAAGTTTGGATATTCTTACTTTAATAATAAATAAATTATAAACGTTTTAAATAAAATTTGCAATAATGGATTTGTGCAAAAAGCTGCACAAACACAAAAAAATGCAAGAAAATGAATGTTAATTTTCCCAATATATTTTTTTTGAATTTCAATAAAAAGAATTTATTTTCCATTCAAATCAAGACATGTCCAACTAATTCAATCAAAGCATGACATGTCCTTCGCATTCATTCAAAACAAGACATATCCGACACGAAACTCGCTCCAAAATTCTACCAAACATAGAATATTTAAATTTTATATTAATAATATATTTAGCTATCCTTATTTCATAATTAAGAATTGAGTACAAATAAAATATTTACATATTTTTGATGCTATAACATTTTTGCGTTTTTCTCGAAAAGGAGTAAAGTGGACAAGTCACGTTTTGAATGTTTGCTCCTCTTTTCTCGCTCCATTCTTTCCAAGCCCAGCGTCGCCAGGGCTCGCACTGTCACCCTTCTGACCTGGAAGCAGGGTCGCACCTCTGGCACACTGCTGTTCTGATAGCGTGACTTTCCTGACCTCCGCAGACATCTCGCCGCGTTCTTCGGTGGGCTGCGTGCTACACTAGGGCAATTCGATATGCCCAAGCGTAGGAAGAGGGCGGTGAGCAGTTTTCAGTGGGCGAGAACATTGTGCAATGACGAAGTGGAGATTATATTTACTCTATAAGTATTAGTGGAATCATTCGCGTTTCCTAAATTATTAGTAGCCAAGTATTATATATATACAATATATATATATACACACAGTATGTATATATATATATATATATATATATATATATATATATATAATATGTGTGTGAACAAAATAATAATTTAAACAAATAACAATTATGAAAGTACATTGTAATATTAAACATTTTGTGATATATTATTAACTAAAGTAACTTATTTTGTCAACATGTATGGATGGCAAACAATTGTTTTTTTATTGAAAATACCGGTATAACCTTTATGGACGTCCATACCGGTATAGTTGTCATATAGAGGTATTTTCCCGGTATAAAAGAATAAAGGTATGAAAAAATACTTGTATTTTTACCGGTATTCAATATCTTTTCGGTCCCTGTTCACTAGCAGAATAAAAAAAAACTATCCTTGTCATATTCTCTTTCGTTTGTATTTACAGTATTTGAAGTATTTCTTTTTAAATACATCTATTTTATGTATTTAAATATATCTAAAAAATACATTATCAAAAAACTCAAAAATACAGTTTTTAAATACAAAAATACATATTTCAAATACAAGTTTTTAAATATTGCTCAACCTGTCTATAAACTATGTGCGATCAGCAATGTACTAATCTCAGTTCCTAGCTTGAGCGTAGTATTAATACTTTTGCCACGAGTAAGACCGGAAACTTTTGTAGAATGATTTTGAGGCTTAAGGCTAAATGCACCGAAAAATACTTATAGGAAAAATCAATAGATCGCAGCACTATCATACGGAATTTACTAGATCGATAACGTCTGAACAAATTGTCCGATTTTCGATCTGTCAACGGCATTGAACTCCTTTTTAAAATAGAATTCACGCTACGATGCCGTTTTTTCAAAAAATATTTCCAAAAAAATTTTGAAACCGTTTTCTCATAGTTCCGGGAAGAAATTAAAAAATGTGGGCTTATAGCGCGATGGCGACGTGCTTCCTGAATCAACGCCGTGTCAATCATGCAAATCGGATGAATAGGAGCGGCGTAAAGTGAAATTTCGGAAAATATACCTGATTTCCCTCCCCCCTCCCCCTTCCCCCAGCGTCACCCGAACCGCCTGGACCCTCCATCGACGCCGCCGAAAGGCCAAACCGCCTGCGGCACGGAAGGCCGAACTTTCAGACAGGCAAGCTGGGCAGTCAGTCCGTTTCAGTCTCAATATATTTTTCTCCACGTGTCAAACTAGTGATGCTGTAACAGCCAAACGGTCTCGTGTCATCTGTAATAGTCGTATAAAACTATATATCTTGTTCACATATTTCCGTCTTCCTTCGAATACCATCAAAATATTATTTGAGGCACTACTAAAAATATCAATTCGATTTGAAACTGATTTCAAAAGAAAATTGAATTAATTGTGTAGATATCACCAATATTCCATGTCCTAACATCTTATTTTACATACATTTTACTTCTAAGATCTTCCGTTATCATTCCACTACCAGAAAGAATGAGCCGAAATAACGCACGAGCTCTTTTATCCCGCGACTCGATTTTTGATCTCAAAACGGCGTTTGTCCCCTTGATAGACTTCACCTGATGAATCTGTTTTCCCAAGTAAAGTTTTAAAACTGTTTTCGTACTTTCGGACATAATTGAAGAAATGGTAAAATTGCGCGCAGGCGAGATGCATCCTGAATCAACACTGTAACAAACATTAAAATATAATATTAAGAATCGTGACATGTCCCAGCTTACTTAGTAAGTTATATTGATATAAAATGATTCTGTTATATTTGTATAAACTTGAAGATTGGAATAAGTAATTCCGGGCGCGTCATTTTGATACAAACTACGTAAATGATAAGATGTAGTGTAAATCATTGTATTGTGACATATATATGTATTTTTTTATTGCAATAAATTGTCATGAAAGTAATACAACTTTAACCCTTAGACAGGAACACCACACTAGAAGAGGAATATGACGGGGATAAATTATGTTTTGTTATATAGTTATTAATTCGGCAACTTTTACATTTCTACATTAAGATACCATTTTTCTAAACATCGTACACGCTTATCAGTAACATTTAATCGGGTAGCAATTAAATTTATAAGATTTATATACTACTAGTAAAACGTAGCGTACCAGTCACTGATAAACCTCATATTAGGGAATCAGAAGCACTCTAGGTGTAAGGTCTCTCGCCCACCTTCCTGTACCCATTTGAGGAAGTTGTGACTCCATAAGATGACCCTGGGCGACAGTTTTCAGGCTTAGTTTCGCTGTTATTCTTTTTACTTTATTTTGCCGTTTTGTCTAAATCGTAATTATAAATTAACAATCACGACCACTGTCAAAACAAGTTATCTTCCGCACGAACTTGATCGATGTTTCTAAACCTGGTTTTTGAAAGATGTTTTAATTTTGAACATTGATATTTGCATTTGTATTACTTGAGAATCATTCTTTCGCTTTTCTTGCTATCCGAAACTGGGAGGGACGCGCCGATAATTCAGCGAGTTCTTCCCTAATAATGGCAGAATGTACGCATGAAAGACTGCGGGTATCAAACACACAGTTCAGTGCGATGATGTCTATTTTTCGGCTCCAGTCCCGGTCAAGCAGCGGCTGTGAGCATCTCTCCTTTCATATGCAGGTCCCAATTCTTCGCAGGATCTGAACACGCAGAGAAATAGTACTAGAACGTAGATCGCAAGCCATCCCTTGTTAGACTTATCTGGATATACACAGCAATAGGATGCTAGCAATTTGTTCATTGCTCACTCGGACCCGAACTGCCTTTTTTCTTTTGTTTGTGATATTGCGTATTAGTTATTCAATTGTGCCACTTACACCCTTTCCTTCCGCTTCATTCTATCATTGCAAGCATAATATCCTTTTCTAGAGATTTTGTTCGACTCATAGTATGTCCAAAATATTTTATTTTCCATTTTTTGGCTTTGACTTTTAGAGAAAGTTCGGTTTTCTTTTCAAAATTTCGGCATTTATTTTTTTGCCCTCCCATTGTACGTTTAATATTTACTTCCGTGTCCATACTTCAAAAGCATCTTTCTTATTTTCGGCCTATCTCAATGTTCAGCTTTTACACCCACACAACAGGATTAGAAAAACCATTTTCTCGATTATTTGGATTTTGGTCTTACGCAAGGTTTGATTTCCAACGGAACACGACGGAATGGGGTTCCTGTATCTCGCTGATAATTATTACATTATATTATAAATATATAATTATTTCTATTAAATTAATAAATATTTAACTTCGCCTGCCATGTATTCACTTCTACGTTGATGTTCAGGCTTCCTTTTTTACCAGTTGACATAAATGTTGTTTTCTTTAAATGTAAGTTCATAGAATATTTAAATTTTATATTAATAATATATTTAGCTATCATTATTACATCATTCAGAATTAAGTACAAATAAAACATCGGCAGAATTTTGATGGCATAACATTTTTGCGTTTTCTCGAAAAGGAGTAAAGTGGACATGTCACGTTTTGAATGTTTGCTCCTCATTTCGCGCTCCTTTCTATCCAAGCCCAGAGCCGCCAGGGCACGCGCTCAAGTGTAGTCACCCTTCTGAGCTGGAAGCAGGGTCGCACCTCTGGCTGTTCTGATAGCGTGACTTTTCTGACCTCTGCAGACATCTCGCCGCGTTCTTCGGCGGGCTGTGCTACACTAGGCAATTCGATATGCCCAAGCGTAGGAAGAGGGCGGTGAGCAGTTTTCAGTGGGCGAGAACATTGTGCAGTGACGAAGTGGAGATTATATTTACTATACAAGAATTAGTGGAATCATTCGCGTTTCGTTAATTATTAGTAACCGAGTATTATATATGAACAAAATAATAATTCAAACAATAAATAACAATTATAAAAGTATATTAGTTTAATAAACATTTTGTGAGATATTATTAACTAAAATAACTTATTTAGTCGACATTTATGGATGGTAAGCTATTGTTTTTCATTGAAAATACAGGCATAATACCCTTATAACCTTTATGGACGTACATACCATTATAGACGTCCTATAGAGGTATTTTACCGGTATAAAAGAACATAGGTATTTGAAAAAGGTATGTAAAATACCGGTATTTTACCGGTATCTATTACCTTTTCCGTCCCTGCCTATTCCTCATTGCCAGTTTCTCCTTTCATTGCCAGACTCCCTGGTCATATTTCGAATGACCCGGAACATTTCTTTAGGTCTCCTTTTGTTGTTATGTTCTTCCACTTCTTTGCATTTTTCTTTTATTTATTTATTTATTTATTTAACGTCAAAATACCAGTTAAAAACTACGTATGATGTGCTTCTTGAAGTGACGTATTTCTTGAAGAAACTTTTATTTATCTTGTCTTGGTCTACGCTGGAATACCCTGCTGAGTTCTCTGACTTTTATCCTTTGCTTTCTTAGCAGAGAAATATAATACTTGAAAAGAACGAAACATTAGGACTTTATTACTATTATTATTATAATTATTATTAACAATAATTGTTAATAATAATAATAATAATAATAATAATAATAATAATAATAATAATAATAATAATAATAATAATCACGCAAATGGAGAGGAATCGAAGGTAAAGTGTATATACTTGTACTATATAATCCTTCGAATCTTCACTTCGATGACTGAGTTTCAAAGATTTATAACAATTGTGAGACTCCATCTTTATATTTCACGGTGAAAATCTTGAAATCTCTTTATAGGTCGGATTCAGTTTGCCCATCGTGAAACCATGGAGCAGGTTGTTACTCTGTGAGAACCTCTAGGCACCGGGCGGGCGTTCTTTCAGCGCCCGCCGCGAAGGGCTAGGCTAAAGTAGCCGTGGGGGAGGGGTTCCGGAATTTCCAAATCCGATATGGCACTGGGACAGTCCAGGGAGCCCCCCAAAAGGGTCGAGTGACGCAACTGCGTGAGCGAGAAGGAGGAGGAGTGTCAGGTATTTTTTCCGAAATTTCACTTTACGCCGCTCCTATTCATCCGATTTGCATGATTGACACGGCGTTGGATTCAGGAAGCACGTCGTCATCGCGCTATAAGCCCACATTTTTTAATTTCTTCCCGGAACTATGAGAAATCATTTTAATTTTTTTTTGGAAATATTTTTTTTAAAAAACGGCATCGTAGCGTGAATTCTATTTTAAAAAGGAGTTCAATGCCGTTGACAGATCGAAAATCGGACAATTTGTTCAGATGTTATCAGTCTAGTAAATTTTGCTTATTTTGGTGCTGCCACGTGGTGGCGACAAATGGAACTAGTGTCGGTACATTTAGCCTTAATGTAATGTACCTTAAAAAAGAACGGTTTGAAACTCCCAAAGGCTCGAGTTCTTTCAGGTAGATCGGGGAATATCAATTTTGAAGAAAATCGGCAGAACGGTTTCGGCGTTAGCGTTGACCACAAACGGACAGACACGTTTTGGCGTCAGTCAATCGATTTTCAGGTATCAAAGACCCATAAAAATGTATTTTCGCTACACTACTAGTTAGAAGAAGTAATTTATTATATAGCAACAGGATTTATCCACTTTTACGTTACCAGGGCCCAGCAGTAAGAGTTTTCCGGTGCACGATTACATAGCTTTCTCTTCTTAGATTGACAAGAGGATTGACAAGAGGAAGAAAGTAAAATGTTTATAATTTGAAATTCCATTAACAAAATATTCATTAAATCGAATTTAAAAATAAATAATTTCTCTATCTACTGTTTGTGTAAGAGAATGTATTTATCTCTGTCAATAAGGACAACAATAGTACGCACGTAAGAAAGCTCAAGGACAAGCAGAGAATCAAGCACTCTTCAATATTTTTACGTGAGGCATTTCTGAATTAGTATAAGACAAACTAAGGTTATTGCTAAAAAAAAATCACAACAAATTTAAAAGAAAAGTTTTTTCAAAATTAACTAAATATGTTTTCGGAAAGAATTTCTAGAAAATTGGTAGATTTGTAAAAATTTGTAAAATCAGCAAAATGTGTAAAATAGATAATACTGTACAAAATATGTGACGAAAAATTTAGATATTTGTTAAGATTTCAACAGTTCGCCGAGATCACAAATTTCAGAACAGTACATAGAAACATATATAATTAGGGGGGGAGGGGGGAGGGGAGGGGAAGGTGTTTTTCAAATTTCACTTTACGCCGCTCCTATTCATACGATTTGCATGATTGGCACGGCGTTAGATTCAGGAAGCACGTCGTCATCGCGCTATAAGCCTACATTTTTTCATTTCTTCCCGAAACTATGAGAAAATTTAAAAAAATTGGAAATCTTTTTTTTAAAAAAACGGCTTCGTAGCGTAAATTCTATTTTAAAACGGAGTCCAATGCCGTTTACAGATCGAAAATCGGACCATTTCTTCAGACGTTATCGGTCTAGTAAATTTTGCTTATTTTGGTGCTGCCACGTGGTGGCGACAAATTGAACTAGTGTCGGTACATTGAGCCTAAGTCGCGAGGTGAGCCCTAGGGCCTGGGCAAAGCAGGATTTTTCTTCCTTGCGGCTGCATGGGGATGAGGGCCGCGTGACCTTGCTACCGCTAGGCTCACACGCTTCTCCTTTGCCAGTGTGAGTCGCGTGCGCTTCAGGAAGTGAGCGTTTAGAGTAATGACAGGAAGCAAAGAGCTGCGGACGTCGGCGAGCACTACCACTACTGCCGCGTTATAATGGATTCCTTTCAACTAAATTTCATACCTTCACACCAGACGCAAATTGCCTTACAACGCCAACGGTATTTTGCGGGTTGTTGATTTGACGAAGGCCTGTTAAGCATTACACGAAAACTGAACAATGTTTCTTAAACGTACAACACAAAAAATACTGCATAATTGATTTTTAATTAAAAAATAACATATTACCGGATTAGTGCCGTTAGAATTTGTAATACATGCAGTTTAAATGAGATAGTCTGTTATTTTCATTCAGAATTTTATTCTCGCAGTTTGAAGAAAAAAAGGTAAATTATTCCTCAAAAATTCTGTTACTTTTTAAATTAAATTTTATAGTAAATATTAATGTTTGAACCCGATACACAAAAGATAAAAAGAGGATTGCTTAGATTAAAAACCAAATAAAGACATCCAAATTAAAAGCAATTTGCAGTAAGGCCTAACATGCATGTACTAACATCCAATTAACTAACCAAAATTGCAGAAATAAATAAAGAACAAATAATAACATACAGTACAATGAGTGTAGTATAAGTAACATAATAAGATTTTAGACGATAAAAAAATATTTTGTTGTCAAGGTATTGGAAAAATGAATTTGTGTTGGTTTTTAGCGTCAAACACAAAATAACGGTCTAGATCTAGTTTGAATTTCGTTATGAACTTGAAATGTGAGAGGAAATGTTGGGAAGAAATGTACAAGGAAGGGTGCTTCTCTCCATTCCTGTAAAACTGATCTGCGTCTCACAAAATTCACATGCTCGACTTCCATTTGGGTGTATTTAAGGAACGCATAAGACCATTCTGAGATGAAAATGGCGAGCAATTCCACCGAGGGATAGCAGTAGAAAACTTGCTCTGGGAGACTAATAGTCAATCATCAGGAAAACTGGTAAAAGTACGTAAGTAAATCATAAATGTCCGTGAAAAATTTGCATTGTAAATTAATAGAGAACATATGAAATACGCAGCACAACATGTTATTGTTTTTAATCTATTTACTTAGTTTAAAATCCCAAGCAAATTTACCTTTGTTCGTGGAAGATAGAATAATACTGAAGAGAAAAACGTACAGGCACAAAAAGATAAAAATTAAATTACATCCTTTTTCTGTTGTTCCAAGGTCATAAAAAAATCGTCCGTGAGCTAGGATGTGAGGAATATTTTCCTCTAGTAAGTAATTTGCCAAACATTGGAAATAGCTAAAAATTGTCATTTTCGAGAACAATAAAGGCGCTAATGTTTTTCACAGGCGAACAGACGGGCAGGCAAACTGATGGACGAATAGACGTTGAAATTAAAAACAACGGGCGTTCGGGCAAACTGGATACACGTTGAAATTAAAAACAAAATCCGTACCTGGGATCCCCAATGCGTAAATTCTGACTACAATACGTATGCAAGAAAGTAATTTAAAACGTAAAGGAGAAAAAAAACCTTTTAGTGTCATGTTCCCACAAATCGTATAAAAAAGGTGAATTTCCACGTTTGCTAAGCGTACGTGAAGTTAATCTTTTCTTAAACGTCTGAAAAACGTCACGTACAGAAAAGGTTTTTTCACAGTGACGCCTCGTCGTGTGAAAAAGACTTTTACGCACGGTAGGTAGGTTAAAACAGAAGAAAAAATAAAGCACACATTAAAGAGAAAACAACTAATAATTTCATTATTATGCCATACTTGCCAAAAATAATAATAGTTTTAATCAACTATTAACACATATTTAGTCGGTAGATATTTTTGTAAATACCATTGTATTTTTCGGCTTTTAAATTAGTTACTGTAGCGTTCGCACATTCGATCCGCTCCTGTGGAGTGAATGTCAATACCTCTATTATCCATCAGAAATTTTAACCACTATGAACCAGTTACAGAACAGAAATTCGTATGAGGCAACAATGCTTCGCTACCTTATGTCGCTTCAATGCCCTCTGTTTGCAATAGTTTACGAATATGAGGCTTCCTTTCGATTAAACCCTGAGGAGTTTTTGATTTATTTTCGTCAAAGGACAGTAAAAACTGTATGTGACGTATGGAGGACGTATGTGACGTATATTCTGCGCGCGTTTCCTAGAGTTCCAGAATCTCTTCGCCAAGATTTCATTATACATGGTGACACATTCATAGATGTTTTCGCTCCTGTTGGGCATACGAACATTTGTTGTTTTAGTATTGCTACCCACACTCTACTCCTTCCACAACTAACAAAAGGAAACCTCAACAAAATCCGAGCTACAGTTATGTCCTAAAGCAAAACAAGCGGTCACTTAGCATTTGCTCAGTTGATCAGGAAAACTGGATAAAAAATCTGATCGAGATGCATGTCAGTGATCCAGAAGCGAAAGTGTACATTACTTGGTTTTTATTTGTTGCGTCTACAACTGACGCAACGCGTCTCCAAGCCTCGTAGGCGGCGTTGAGGGCTTTGTACTTTCGGAGTAATCCTCCATTAATTACAACGCTTTTAATTTTGGAGTAACCCTCTGTTAATATTATGTCCGTCACGTCTCGTCGCAGTCTGTTGCCAGGTAGCATCTCCGCGTACGCGCCTCCCGCGTCAGTACCCGGCGGCCAGAATTGGGACGGAATAAGGATAGGGTTTAGGGCACTTTACACGGGTTGAACTAGCCCTTGGAAAGCAGCCAAACTCGTTTTGTTGGAGCAAATTTCACGTGAAACTCGACGGGAATGGAACCCGGACCTCCTTGGTGATAGGCGAGCGACTTTGCTCTGCGCCACGAAATGGCCAGCGATTTTGTTACAGGTATATTTAGTCTTTTTAACATTGTAGAGTACAAATGTTAAAAATTGCATTATATATCATTGTTAAAAAAATTTTTCTTTTTGATGATCAGTATAATTTCTAAAAGTGTAGAAACACTTGTGCAGCAGAAAATGCGGCACTTAAACTTGTATACAGATTTTAATTGTTTGATGTTATCTGATAATGTGTTGTAAAGTAACGTACATGTATGATATGGGGGTTTGTAGTGAGTTGATACTGACTACTGATGAATATGATTCCTAAGACGTGTGTTGTAATTACAAATATCTGTATTGCATGAGAATGTTCCCACCCCTACGTACGTCAGTTTTGACGTATCTTAATGAAGAGAGGCGCTTGTAGAAACCACGTGTATGGCAATTGCTTATTATTTGTACTACACTTTTCCTGCAATTTTTGAAAGTTTGGATACTACAAGATGAGCTTTATCAGAATACTATGTCATGTCTAACACGGGAATGTAAATAGTACATTTGCAAAATACACGCAATGGGCTGCATAAAGACTGAATTTGAAAGAATTTTGAATGGACAATATAATGAACTTAATTTAGTATTTAATTAAGTTATATGGATATTCCATTTGAGGTCTGACTGAATTCAGAGACCAAGGAATTTTTAACATCCGCCAACTGCATATTGTTCATTTTCAATGGCGCATGCGATTGCCTGTTTGAAATGTAAAACTGTACAGATACCGTACAAAAAGTAAGACGAAACAAACTATGATAGGTTTTCAAACGATCGGAGAAAAAAATAGTATTTCCTGGGTGAAATGATTTTTTTGCACAATATCGATTGTTTTTTTCTCGATTGTGCAAAGAAAACAACAAAAAACAATCATTTGACGCAATTAATATAAAGTAACTATTTCGGTCGAAAAACTAGCACTTTTCTCCGCTGCTTTACATAATTATCATTATATTACTAGTAGAATACAGAAAGTTAAAAAATTAAAATTTTACTGTAATGGAAGGAAATATATGTGATGGGGCAGTGCTGCCTCAAACGTGGTTTAGTTTAATGTAATGGAAAAGTATTTTCATTTTTCTGTTTAAGAGGTGTTTGAACAGTAATATTCTATAGAGTGCTACTTAAAGTTATTCAAAACAATGTCTTAACCATCATTCAGAGTGTTATTCCCAATTTTATCATATGCAACAATAATTTTATATACACGTGGTTGTTAGGAGGGTTAACAAATAAGTACGCCAGTAAACACTTCTTTTAGGACTGAAAATGCCTAGTACTTTGTGAGTTGCCGTTGGAGACGAGACGATAGTATATTTATTAGGGTAATGTTACTCTAAGCATCGGCAACTGTGCGTAGCGGCATGAAAACCATGCATTTAAAACTCACCAAGAATATCATTGCACTGCTCAAAACAATATATTCATGGATATAGATCACAATATTACTATTAGAGGACTAACTCACACCGCGTAAATTTATGAGTTAAAAGCATTACAAAACTTGGAAAAACTTGGCGCAATAGCGCAGTCTCAAAACAACCTGACTTTTCTTCTTCTTCCGAACGGATCGTTCTATTAGCCTAAAGTGTATTATAAATACACTTTAGCTTCAAAACATTTATACACTCGTTCAATGAACTCGGTCCCTCAATTCAGATAAAATGGGAGTTTTCTTTTCCCGTGGTGAAGTGAGTATCTAACTGATAGCCGAGCCAAAAATGATTCCTCTCATCACGAAAGAGACAAAAAGCGACAGAGCTAATCAATGTTCTACATTACGCTTACGTGAATATTAATAGCATACATTGTGGGATAAAATGATTATAAAAGAAAATACTAGGTTCTAGTAATTATTGTCCCAGTGACTTCCACATTATCTCAGAAAACATATTTTCCATAAAATGCTGTTGGCCATTTTTCATCTCAATTCTCAACTTTTTCATTTATTTGCAATGCAATCATGAGTTTTCTTAGCTGGCGTTTATAGAAGTAAGGTTCCTGTGCTGGTAAATACCTAACACTGCGATACGCTGTCACACGACGCAAGAGACGTAAAGAGACGTTGAGGTGACGTCGTAACTTTAGTAAATTGTCTTCGTTAGGCCAATGAAAATAACTAATATTAATTGTAAGTATGATATTTAATTGAAACGTAATGCATGGTGTGCCAACGTCGTTTCTACACCAGTTTGATATGACAGAAAAGCATTAATAGATTTTTTCTACTCCCATTGTATAATTCTACTCTTGTTATAATACCCAACATTACATCATTGTTTCATAATGTACTATAGTATATACTATGAAATGAAAAACCTTCAATACATGATATTTGATGTGAAATGACACAGCAAATGCATAGATAGAAATGGTCGTACGGTTAGCATCTGTGCCCACGCAAGTGTTGAGAAGGGTGGCAGTTAGGTTTCTCAAACACGTTTCTGAAAGTACAATTTTTTATACAAAAGAAAATCCTAATAAATTAAATACGGTACAAATTATTTTCCACAATAGTGTGACTTGCACAATGATGTAATAGCTGCCTGACTATTCAGACCTGATGAATGAAAATGACGAAACAATAATTGCTACAGTGAGCCACATCAGTGTCTCCATACACACAGTGAGTTCGTAATTGGCCAAAAACGATAAAAAGCAACTGACATTCCCCCCTCCCCAAAAAAACCCTGTTTGAAAGCAAGATGAGCGTTTCTCCATTTTATGATAATGGTACGACTAATTTCGATTCTTATGACATTTTACCAAACAATTGGCTATTTCTATTATTCTCCGATATTTGATGTTGAAATTACGGCAATGTAGCCACCAACTCCCCCCTCTTTTGGAAGTTAGTCGCATGGAAGTTAAACACGGGCAACACAAAAAGCAGCAGCAGTTATCATGGGCAACAAATAATGCTTTCCTATGATTTTGATCTTAATTGAAGGTAGTAAAAAAATTGTTTTAATGCTTTTGTTTCTTGAGAATGTATATGAAGTTTCATTGAGAACAACCGCTTTAAAAAATCAGTACCTCAAAACTACAATCCAATTTTTAGATATTAGTGAGGGTGATTAGTGACTTCTGTACATCGTATTGAATTTTTCGAAAGTTTGGTGATAAATAATACTAATTAAAATAGAGATTAATAGATTTTGGTTTTGTATGCAAAATCCACAATTTTTACTAATTGTTACTTGGAAAATTATCAAATTTATCGAGTAAGCCTCTTTGTAGAGTTTCGGGGCAAATTTTATTTTTCATATTTTTGCATGTTTGAAGTTTCCGGTTATTTCTGCAGAGTATTCAACGTTTTAGAAATAATTGAATACAATATTATAATACTATTAACAATTGTTTGCATTCCTCACACACATATATAACAAAATATATAAAAAAAAACGTCTCAAAATATTTGTTTTTTCTATTACGTTTTTTTAGGAAAAATATAGTAGTGTTTTCTGGTACATTTTAAACGGCATATTTTAGAATGTACTTTTAAAGATTTTTAGTGCATAGGATATGGCATATTTTTGACATTCTTAATGCATATAAATCCAGGCTGTAGTGATCATGGATATTCGTGAGGGGATAAATATAGTGAACTGCACAGTACTTTCACAACCGATTGGAATGAATTTCTAATGTACAAGTTTCTACAATTTTTTAAACCCATTAACAATAATGCTTGTGCATTCATACTAACCCATATCATGCACAACTTACACTATTGACACGCGAATGCATTTTTTAAAGCAATGCAAAACCGCCCTTTATGGGACAAATATCATATTGAATACAACATGTATTAACGTATTGTAAATAACATATTGTAGTATAACATTCAAACTGGGCATGTGATTCCATGCAGGAAATAACATACGTCGCGTTGAAACCTTTTTTTCGAATTAGATACTTTCCTGACTGACACTATTTGAAAACAAGCGCAACTTTCACCAAAACTGGCAGATCAATCGTGCTCTCCACTCAGCCATATATTTCGAAAACGAGCAAGAAGTTTGTGCAGCACTGACCTGCACGTACTCCGCGCAGATGTCGATGGAGGAGACGAAGGAGCAGACGTTGTCCACCGTCCAGTGGGCGACGGCGGAGGCCGCGTCGGGAGGCCCCCCGCACGGCCGCTCGTTCCCCGAGCACACCGACATGCAGGGCAGGGTGCGGCCGTACGCGTGGTGCGAGGTGACGGTGGCGGCGGCGGCGGGGGCCGCGGCGGCGGCGGCGGGGACGGGGGTGGGGCCGGGCGCGGGGCGGCGGAGGTGCCGGGGGCGGCCAACCGGGGGTTGCCGGCCGCCGCGCCTCCGCCGCCGCCGCCCGCCGCCGAGCAGCGACTCGAGGGCTTGGGAGACACGCTGCCCACGCGCTTCGCCCCCAGCCGCTCCTTGGTGGAGCGCAGAGCGTCCATCATGGCCATGTTGAGCACGGACTCGCTTTTCAACAGGGCGTCACTCACATTCACGTTCCTGTTCATTCGCGCCTTTTTGCTATACTGCGCCACAGAGCCCGCGGACAGGTCGAGGGGGAAGGCCTCGGAGGACGAGGAGGAGGAGGCGGGCCTCTTGGCCGAGCCCTTGAGGTACGTTTCGAGCTGGCTGGCGTTGTGGGCGTGCGCCGTGCGCACCAGCCCCAGCAGCGCCTGCGTCGACCGCATGTCGATCATGGGCGGGAAGAGCGCCGTGTTGGCCGCCGCCACGGCGCCGAACGCCGACGCGCCCAGGTTGTACAGCGCCTGCTGGGCGTCCACGCCGGAAGGGGACGCCGCCGACACCATCTTCTTGTCGGCGCCGACGTCTTTGCCGCCAGAGGCGAAGGCGGCGCAGGCGGCGGCGGAGGCGGCGGCCGCGGCGGCGGCGGCGACCGAGCCGGCCGGCGCGCCCCGGCGCCGCCCGCCGCCCGCGCCCGCGCCCGCGCCGCCCCCGCGCCCGCCCGCCCGCGCCGCCCTTGTGCAGCGACGCCGTCAGCGCCGAGCCGCCCGGCCCCATCAGCGACAGCAGCGGGCCCGGGCCCGCCTTGAACGGGTTGAAGCGGCTGTCCAGCCCTACGGGGTAGCCGTTGCGCGCCGACGGCCCGAAGTACCTGCAACAGCCGCAACGTACATGTTCGTCATTGCACTTCGCGAGGCACGCTATTAGACCGGCAGCCAGCATGAAAATCCACGTATGGTAAGCTCCAAGCTAAAATGTTTTGAGACGTTAGCCAGTGTTATGAGGAACAGGGACCCAAAGTATGACGGGCTGTAGGGGTCGGCGTTGCACTGCACAAGGTTTTGAATGTGTCAAAAAGAACGATGCTATTGGGGAATGAGTACACAGCTATTTTTTGTTGTATATTGTTCGTTAGATAGCCACAACGTGAAGAAGTGATATACCATACCGATACGACGTCGCAAACTACGCATTTAGTGGGTCCTTTTTTAATGCTCTCTTGTATTACGAGCTCCAAGCTAGTTTTTTGGCCTAATGGTAGAAAATTATATTTCATTGCCGAATACCACGCCATACAGTTTCAGCATCTCTAACTAGCCGCCATACTATTCAAAGATGTTCAATTTGCCACTAGGTCATGTATGATAGGTACACACCTGAGAAAAATATATTTTCATTGATTTAATGACTACGAGACCACTTTTAAGTGTTTTAAGTTTTTTATACCGATTGGATGTCTCGAACGTGAGAAATTAACCTCTAAAGTTGTAAAATGTTTACATGTTTGAAACAACAGGTACCATCGACGATTAATAGTTTTGACGCAGGCCAGTTGGTAACTGTGCCTAAGACGCGGTATCCCCCGGACAGCTCAATGGTTACTGACTCCAGCAGCGGAAACTTACGCTTTTGCGTCTGTAGATCTTTCAGACTAGAGAAAAAGTTGTATATTCCCTTACATACGAATTTATTCTTGTATACGTATAAATAAGTATATACAATCCGGATTCTGCGAAAACGATCCTTTGTAATATTATTTTTGTAATTGTTATTTCTTAAAAAATATTTGTTTGTGTTTGAATTTGGGTTTGAGAAAATATCAACAAATATTGTTCTCATAGTATAAATATTTTACTTATTTATGATATTTTTTTCAGGCAGATAAAATAATGTTAAGTTGGCGAACAAAATTAAAGTTAAAAAATACGTTATTGGTTGTAGAGTGGTTTAGGTGGGGGGACGGGCGCGAAGAAACCTTTCAAAAATATTATTTTTATATCAGAATTATAATGAAACCACTAATAAGTCATTTGGTTTAGGGGAACATTTTACCATCTTATCCTTGATTGAAACCAATACAACCCTAAAATATGTAAAGGGCTTGTTAACATTAGTTACGCAGATACATTTTAAGGGATGAGTTAGTGATGAAGTTGAATGATTGAAAAAATCCTTTGTTTTTAATTGGAGCAAATTCTAAAGAAGTGGATAACCAGGAGGATACTGAGGAGCTGTTATCTAGAATTTTGAGAGAAAATTTATTTCAGAAGATTATTGACTTGCCTTCTGCAGATAATTTTCAGATAGCTTTACCAAGGAACCTATCGAGAAATTGTTGCCGTGCATTGATGAACTTCCGGAGACCTCACAAATTGAATCACCTCCTGCCCATTCTAAAGCACATGAGCAAAAACAAATATTCATGAGGTTGTAGTTAAGTCACTAGCTCAATTCCCCTCAAAGGCAAAAGAAAGCAATGAAAGGGCAAATATAAAAATATTGGCAAAAAAACATACAAGTGGGTACTTTTTTCTTACCACAACTAAAATTAGGTGATACTTTAATTGTCTTCTTCTTTCTACATATGCTTTTCAACGTAACATATTTGTAACATACTTAGGTTTAATCAGATTTAGCCATGCAACATTTTGAATATATTAAAAGTTATTTAAAGTTAGAAGGTGTTTCTATTACGTTTGCACATAATTCCGTCTGTGACTTCAAAGAAAGAGGCGGGAGGTGATGATAAAATAGAGATCATTCATCGAATTGAATACTGGGATTCCGCAATATGGGCGGGACATGACACAAACACATATTCCATATACTTTGTTTCTCAAATAGGTGTCGCAATAACAAACGGTTTCGCATAATAAACAGTAAATAATGTGTAGTAACTCCCTGTCGTTTGGATACATTCTTCAGACATTTATCTGCCTCTGATGTTTGGTAAACGACCAGGTTACCAGTAAACGAAAGTCCGTCAAAATATTTCATCAGTAATTCAAATGGTTTCTTCTCGCAAAAGAAGGGAATGTTTAGAACATTCTCGACATCGTTGTTTGGAAGTGATTTTCATCATTAGTCAAGTAAAAAACCGCTGTTCTTCCCGGGTTTGAACACGTGTTCCTCTCTTGCCAAATCTCGCACCTAAGCGATTGCGCTAACAACACAGTCGAAAGCATTTCTGTGAACTGACTAGGTTAAGAATCTTACGAATTTTGTCTTCAAACTTGCTGGTTTCCCGCATTTCTGTAAATTAAAATATTAAATAAATTACCTCTACGAGACAATAAGAATGCGCAACAATCTACGCGACCCTATAAAATAGTTGATTCTACTTATGAATGCTACAGTTCAGCACTATGTAATTTTCGCTAGCAGACCCTTCCCTTCTAGCGTTGCGCTCAACCCTTAACGTCTCTGTCCACGGTGAGATTACTAGACGTGATAAGGTTGGAAATGGTGAAGAGAAAAAGAATAACTGCGTGACGATAGGTGTTACATCTTGAAGTCAATAACTGTTTCTTAGATTCTCGCGATTGCTTGGTGCAAATGAATTCCGAATTTCGGACTATGTCGAAACTCGTCTGCTACTTTTAGTCCAATCTTATCACGTCACACTGGTCCGCGTTTCATTGAGTGATTGGTGTTTCCCGGCGCGTTAACTGCTGTGGTCCTTAGTCCCCTAAGTACAGTCCATGATCCATTGATATCCCGGGAGGTGGCGGGGTTGCTCCCCCCCTCGTGCGTGAGATTCGGTGGAGACCTACACGTCGGCTTGCGAAATATTCCCCTACAAGTATTTCCGGCAGCAAGGCACGGCGTCAGGGTACGGCAAGCACTCGATCCCTAGGACCTCACGATCAATGTCGCTGAGAGACAACGGAAACACCGCCTTGGAGGCAACTCAGTCGCCCACCCCTCATGCAATAGAACAGATGCAACCGCAGTCAGTTTTATACACATTCTACACATTAGGTGTCATTAGGTGAAAGACACGTGCTTTATATGCAGAAAGCTGTTTGAAAGGTTGAGTTGTAAAGGTTATACCCATGAGAAGTTGTACATTAAATTATAATTATTAAGGTAATTAATAATACGGTCGAAACTTCTTGCATCCATGGATCAGCGGTTGTGTTAGAAAGTGAAGTGATATTTGCCCACTATGTTGTTCGACGCGCACGGGTGGATGCGTGGAGCTTCCACCGGGACTACTCACTCGTTGGGGTTGGTGTTATTGTACTTGGCCGCCAGGCTGCGCATGAAGTCGGAGTAGTTGCGCGACATCATCTGCTCCATCTGCTTGATGTGGCCCGGGGGGAAGGTGGCGGGGCTGGCGCTCGGGGGGGTGTCGGGGTAGGAGAGGGAGGGCGTGCCGCTGCGCGACGAAGAGCTGTTGTTGTCGGGCGTGTTGGCGGCGCTGGCGCTGGTGCTGGGGCCGAGGGGGCTGAGGCGCTCCGTTTTGACGGGGGTGGCGAGCCCCGCGGCCCCGTTGGCGCCGGCCCCCACGCCGCCTCCGCCGCCGCCGCCGCCGCCGCCGCCGGGCCCGTTCGCTGCCGCCCCCGCGCCGCCGCCGCCGCCGCCGCCGCCGCCGCCGCCCTGGCCCGCGGCGCCGCGCGAGGGGCCGTTGTTGGCGTTGGCCGCGAGGTGGTCGGCGCCGCCGTTGATGGCGGCGGTGGGCGCGGCGTCGGCGCCGCCGCCGCCCCGCGACGCTTGCCTCGGCCCTTGGGCGCCACCGCGGCCGCCGCCGACGCTCCCGCCGCCGCCGCCGACGCGGCCGCCGCCTGCGCCTGCGCCTGGGCCTGCGCCAGCTCCGCGCTCGCGCTCTCCGCCTCCCCCTGCGCCTCCCCTGCAACACAGCGCAGGCCGCTCAACGCCGGCCACCCGGCCTCGACGGACTGGGCGAAACGCCACGTCTCATCCAAGGTCGGATTGCCCGGCCAATGCACAAGTCAACACAAAAACACACAGAAAAATGCATTTTGCAGCACTCGTGAAGGGAAACGTTATGTACCTTCACTGTCAAATTGCTTGGAAAACTTAATTTTGCGGCACGCGTACGGCAAAACAGATTTTGTTGGGAGCTTAACGCAAAGAGAACACTGTTGTAAGTTTATGTTATGGCCATAACAAAGGTATTAAATGAATGTATAGACTTTGGTATCATTAATTTTATCACAATTATTTCTATTAATTTTATCTATTTAATTAATTTCTAATTAAAATTAAAGATACTTGATCAAATTTATGATGTAAAACTTTTGTAAACATTTATATTCATCTGTGTACAATTTCTATGTTTTATTTTCCTGCATATTACTGTTAAAACATCTTAATATATGTTTGTAAACAAACAATTGTATCTTCTGTGACCGGGAGCTCAGTGACGTCACTGCAGCGCCTCTGACCAGGACGTCCTAGGTTCGAGTCCTGACGGCGCCAGGATTTTCGACAGTGACTTTTCAGCTAGGTCGAATTCAGTTGCTGTTTGGAGGAGAATACTAGCGACCGGTTGCTCTGATCGGTAGTTTTCCGTGATTTCTGCGATCAACACCACGCGAATGTCGGAGCAGTACCCTACCAAACGGGTTAGGCACCGCGCGCGATATTTCCTTCCTCTTCAGTGTCCTATCCTCTCCCCTTACACACACATTTACACTAACATGTACTACACTATTACACATGCCGAGAGACCGGTCGGGAGCTTAGAGCTTGTTCCGGCTGGGGCGGTGTCCCACTGGTGGGAGAGTCCTGGACGGTAGGTCGGCGCCATCTCCGAGAAAAAACATACACTACACTTACGGGAGTAATGGCCACATCAGTTGACGCGCCCGGAAACACGAAAAATCAATCAATATCTTCTGTACAACATGACCTTACAAGCGTTGCTACAAGATGACGGTAGCATAACATCCTAAACTCCATTCGTCTATCTGTGACCAGCTTTTAATCTTTCTGTGATACTGCACTTCACCCCCAGTGTCGTTAATTGTAACAGTCGCTTGGTTAATTTACCGCTCGCCACTCGGCGCTTACGCGAATTAGTGCCGCGTATGAATATTTAAGAATAAGAACTATTAATGCAACTTGAACACTAGTTATTTTGCCAGTCGTTCTTGATCATTCAGGTCTTGCTCATTTGCTTGTCCATCGGCTATGGGCCTTAGCCGTTGCTGCAGACATTAACGCCTGTCTGAGCGCACCTCAGTGTGTTCTTTCATACATTACATACTTTTCTGTACGTACTTTTATTTTTCTGACCTTGGTAATCAAGAGCGCTGTCCTGGCATTTATGTCAACAATCAATATCATTTTATTTTGCTCTTTTGTTATCTGGTATCTGGACGTACAATGTGTAAATGGTGTAAATAGCTTTACATTTTTAACGCTCCGTAGGCCGGAGAAGGTATTGAAATTCGCTCGTTATTTATTGATTTTTGCTATTATGCTCATGATTTAATTCTATGATTATTCAATTCCATTGAGTGTTCATCTTGCTATATTATTACTGATGTTTTTGGCTCTAATCATTCATGTTTTTTGGCAGCGATTGTGTTAGAAATCCGCAATTTTTGGCAGATCCATTCTTATTTGGTTCTTGCACGTTCTTATCGATTTTTTGAATTGTTGCTGAACATTTTTTCCCCAGGCTGTTCCTGGTGATGATTTTTGGTTTCGTGTCGAATAGATTGCTTGTCTGAACTCGGCACGAAAATAGGCGTGGGCACCCATGCTGGAGTGATATCTTCAGAGATTCCCCAACACGTCTTCGGCCCCGCAACAAACTTTCGTTTTGCGGGGTCACGCTTCATAAAACGGCGCTGTTGGCCGTTCCATTGTTGGAGGAGCGAAGCCATTGCCCCTCTCCATTTCTGTTATGCTCCCCGTTTTCTTTGGTATTGAGCGCCGCATATTTAGAAAGGTGAACACGTATGTTATTCATGACTGAAATCTGGTATTGGGCAATAATTATTGTGGCATGAGCATATCAGCGAAATTCATGTACTTAAATTAGACTTATTGATGATTTTGAGCTATTATTATTGCCGTTAATGGTTATTATTGATTATGGTTATTGAAATTAATCCAAAAATTTATTTATTTATTTAAAGAAATTCTTAGGTAAAGATCTATAACAATACTGGTATTTTGTAATTACAGCTTCCTAAAATGGATAAGCTGCGTGACCTCTACCGCCCTAGTAATTCTGTATATTTTGCATGATTCATGTTTTGTAAAGAGAACGTTTCCTATCACGTGCACCTTACCTGAAATCATTTCCCTTTTCCCAATAATTATTCCGATTAAGAAGCTTCGCCCACATTAGGCCCGCGCGTCATTATTTATTTATTTGATTAATTAATTATCCGATCAAAATTTTTTGCAATTAATTTGCAGCCTGTATTACTGTAAACAATCTGTATTACTGTATTTTTACTGAATCTGTAAAACTGATAAAAATGGTACCTCACCTGAAGAACACTTCAAAGAAGTGTGGTTTGTTCCACGATACTTCTCTATGTAGTGGGATATTTCTTACCATACATACTCCCTTCTCAGAATGCTTGTGGATGTATATGAAACTACTATTTTATCAGGTGTTTTAATTTTTATTTGCTCATTTATCTCCAGAGATTCCTTTTTCTGCTAATTCGTATACGTATTATGGTTACTATTGTTTTCTTTTTTGCATATTATCATCATGTAAACCACCTGTATTACTGTATCTTGTACTGAATCTCTACACCTTCCAATATTCCAATAATCATATATGCGTCGCTGTTGTAATGTATTTTTTTCAGTAGCTAATGACATAGCTGTCGATGCGATGTTAAATAAATAAATTAAAAAAGAGGAGGGGAAGATTTTTGGAAATTGTTTCTTATTTTTGGAATGCATTTGTTTACATAGCATTTTAAGCTTTCTAGAATTTGTACAGAATTTTATAACAAATAACCATCATTGTTACCTTGAAAACCCTTTTTTAAGGAAAATGTTCGATATAAGTTGTACATTTTCCAAATCCCTATCCATGCATTTTTTTTATTTGTTGCCTCAACATTTCAAAATTTAAACTTGCCGAATAAACATGTGTTATACGTAAACATGTGAAAATTTTTATAACGAAGGAACACGTAAACAGGCTTAATGTATTGATCAAAATAATTTCATTCTAATTTGTTTTTTGAAAAGTTTTTTTAAAAATCACAAAAACTGATTTTTTTCATCAAAACCAGTTCACTGAAATGGGGTTATTATGGTGTAAATAATCAACGTGGGGTACAAAATGAATACTCCCCTATTTCTGCATCACCATACTTACATTCTAGTGAAAGGAATGATATTTTATTTTCAAAAATGTGGACACGGGAAGATTTTTGTTCCTCCTGTAGTTTTTACGAAAGTGAATGACTGCTTTTTCATAGCAAGTGCCTCATAAAGAAACTGGGAAATGTAAGCTTTATTGAAGAATTGACCGATCAGTAGAAAAAAGTAACTACCTTGCATAATGAATATCATCTCATAGTCGCTCTTTCAAAATTTATGATTAAAATATATTTTCTGTCATTCTCTAATGATTAATGATAAGTGGGGTGTAGGTTAGTTCTTTTCCAATCCCTGATATGAGGTTCTTAACAATTCCAAGAAAAAATATTTCCTCTCATCTTTTCGCCGTATTCAGTATTAGATGTGCGTTGACTATTTGTGTTCCAAAGCGATAAATACTTTGTGTTCCAAAGCGCAATACCTCGAATAAATATCAAAAATTGAAAATTGATAAACACTGTTTCTGTAGAACTGTTTTGGCAAGACAGAGCTGAAATATTAATTGGGTATAAATTTGAAAGAAATATAATTTTGCTAGCCATTGCAAATAGGAGAAAAGTGTTCCGTTTTGTAGCACATTAGTTTATTGCAGATCACAGAACTGCCATATTTGACAGTGAGCTAGGCAACACACAGACTAACATGTGTTTACTCTTAAGGGTTGCGTTGCCCGGGCCTAATTTCCTAATTACGGAAAAAAAACGATTCGTTATTTTTTAACGAAATAGAAATGCATTAATAAACGCTTATGATATTTTACCCACAATATTTGATATGGTGATACATTGTGCATCGTCATTCTTGAATTGTGAACATTTTTTCCTACCTATAATTAGATAATTTCGAATTTTTCACCTGAGTGATTTCAGTGAAGTGAATTTTCCAATCACTTTCATATGTTTACAGACAAAATGAATCATACCATTTAGGGATTATTGCGTCATCTATAACAGAATGTTATAGTTGAATATGTGTCTCCTGCTTAGAGCAATCCTATAAATTTCAAGCAAGAATTGTGATCTCGACAATTTATCTGCATGCATTGAATGAAGTTCAATGGGATGGTGAACTGTTCATTACTTAAATCAAATGTTCTACACAGACCAGTATTATTATCTCCTTACATACGTAACAATGATTATTTTCTTTTCTTTCGTTTGTAAGTCTTAAATATTATTATCAGCTGGCCATTATTAAATTTTTAATCAGCTGATTCTCTTCTTTTGGCACTACTATTTTTATTTTGCACAGTTTTAAATTTGTTTATTATCCATACCAACTTCAACGTTGTCACGTGGATAACTTTAGCCCTTTCTATATAACTTTGCCCCCCATAAAGATTTGTATCTGCTAGAGAAATTAAAAAAAAAAATCTTCACGGGCCGGTAAAGGACCGTATTGTACACATATTAGAGTACTTTGTATACATAAATATCTTCCACAAAAAGGAAACACAGTCATTCATGGTTTTCTTGCGTAATTTCGCGCATTTTTCTGCAAACTTCTTTCTTTTCGGACCACATATGAAAACATGGGAAGACTGAAAAGATTTATTATTTATATAGAATATGAAGAAACATGTCTTTAGCCCTATATTTGGCCTCTTTAACGCAATTTCATCCCAAACAAAACGACTTCGTTTTAGTTAATTGTTAGAGTATCTTTACCCCTAGACCAAAGCATTTTTAACTTACTCTCATTGTCTAACAATGCGTGTTTTAATGTATATTATTTATTTATTTATTTATTTATTTATTTTACGTCAAAACAGTTAAAAATTGTGTGTGACGTGCAATGGGGAGAAGTGAATTCTGTGCACGTTTTCAAAATGCTGTGATCCCTTCCCTAAGCCATGTACTAATTGAATTTTGAATACAGAAAAACTGAGAGTTTTTTGCAAGGGTTGTTAACAAAAGTATTCGCTTCAATGCAATAAAATCTATTTTCAAGGGCAAATCAGCAATCAATTTGGGTTCTTATTCCTTATCATGTCCTTCGTCAAGAAATGGTGTTGATCGTAGAGTGTAGAGTGCTATACCGTCGTCCTGCAACAACATGGAAAACGGCAAGTCGAATAACTGTATTTCCCACTGAATTCTAGACGACGTGCACAGATAATGAAGTTATATTTATGTCCAGAAGTAAAACAAGGGCCCATCTCAGCGTTTACTCAGAGGATCAGGGAAACTGAAAGAAAAATCTGATCGAGATGGGGTCATTAACCCAGAGGCTGCGGTACAAGACCTGTTACAGGTTGTTTACATTTATACAGTCCAAATGGTAAATAATACATTAAATATCACTTAAAATTAATCTTACTTTCTTTTTTATGCTCGGTATAGTCTCTAATTGTATAGAAACAGGTATGCAACAGAAACGATTTTACTTGGGATTTAAACTTTTCTATCGAATTTATTCGTTTAATGTCATCTGGCAAAGGTGGTGTTGTAAAATAATGTACATGTATGTGAATTTTTTGTAATGAGCTGTTGATACTGTCAACTGATGGATATGATTACTACGTCGCGTGTAATGGTTATAGACGTCAGCGTCATCTGAAAATATATTCCCGCCCTTAAGCTCGTCATTTTTGACACAAACCACTGATTCGTAAATCAACACAAGATAATGGTAAAATTCCTAGATTAATAAAGATATGCTTACAAGAATAACGTGAGTGGGATTTGGTTATCATTCGTGCAATTCTTTTTTTGTAATCTAAAATTCTGGAAGCTATAATATTTATTTCTCCAGAATATTATCATATATTTCACGCGGGAATGAACATTCGCGAAAAATACACAACGAACAGTATGAAGGCTGACTGAATTTGAAATAATTCTGCATGCGTAGCATAATGAACTTACTTTTGTGTTCATCCATTTAATGCACTCATTTAAAAGGTCGTTCCATTTGAGGTTTGATTGAATTGAGAGACCTGAACGTTTTGTTGCCTTAACATCAGTCAATGGTACACCGTTCATTTTCAATGGAGTACAGAATTGTTTATTTAAAATAGAAAACTGCATTAAAACAGTTTTCTTTTCATTTGCTAGTAATTTGTTATTTCGGAACCAATTTGAAGATCTGATATTGTACTATTTACGGTTTCTTTATCGCAAAGAATGTTTGTATCATCCGCAAAGAGAACTGTTTTTACGTTTCGAATAGTCGAGAGCATATCGTTTACGTATAGTAGGAAGAGAATAATGCGTAAAATCGATCCCTGAGGAACTCCACGTGAAATTGGCAAAGAGTCGGAAAGGTGTGTACATAATGTTCCGTCACTACAATACTGTATTCCCACTCTCTGAGATCGTTGTTTAAGATACGAACATAACAAATCTAGAGCAATACCACGAATTCCATATAAACGTAATTTTGAAAGTAAAATGGCATGATTAATGACGTCAAAAGCATTTGAAAGTTCTAAAAATAATCCAATATGTTTCCTCGTTTTGATCCAATGATGAGGAGACATATTTAAGAAAAGAAAATATGGCTGTTTCCGTAGATTTTGATTTTCTAAATCCATGTTGGCAATCTGAAAGCGCGTCGTATTTACTGAAAAAGGTTTCAATTCGTATGTAAAAAGTCTCTCTAATATATTTGAAAACAATCGACGGAAGAGAAATAGGCCGATAATTTGTAATTTCATTTTTTAGTTTTCTATCACTCATCTCGTAAATAACGGACAGCTATTGACGTGAAAAGAATGCTCTGCATACATGTTAAGATAATAGGGGCCAGCCCAAATGCGAATTGCACGAAGAAACTTTTTGTACTACAATATATGAGGGATCAATAAAATATGACCAAAAATCCAATGAAGGGCAGAACATTGCCGCATTCCAAAAAGTACGACTAAACTAAAACAAACTGAAAAGGAAACATGACAAGAGAGCGGAGCGTACACGACTATTTACTTCAGAAGAAGAGAAAGTTATTTTCGCACATTTGCAGTAAATGTAAGGTTGATTTCCCTGTACATCAAGGGCTTAAAAGAGTTTTCACTTCCTCGGAAGGATACTATTTTATTTGTTACGTCACATATGCCATGCAGCATATACATCACATGATAGTTCCCACAAAATAGTTCTCGTTTGCTTATTATGACAATTAGTGCAATTAATGAAAATAGCTATATAGCTATTTTGTTATAAAAAGATGATAGCACTTTCTCTTTCATTTAACCTTTGTGTGACTTAGAAATCAAAAAAATGAGGATAGATTGTCCCAAGTTTTATTTAAATCATGATTACTGTGGAAACTGCTAGCTCGCCTAAACCCCATTACAGCGTATTATTAGCCCAAAGAATAACAAATAATAGCAATGTTTAAAGTGTCCTCACATGTCTATGACTTAAGTATACAGCCTTGATATTTCAGATCCTGAAATAGATGAAATTAACCAATACAGACTTCATATAAAATGCAGAAGTTTTGTATTAAAATAAATGGTATAAGTATGGTCAATGTTTCTCACATGCATTTTAAGTTTTTGAATTTTTTTTCTGTTGTTTTAATCATACTTGTGTACCAGTGTAGCCTATGTTAGATATACAGATAATACAAAGATACTAGTTCTGTTTAAAAATCATCATCACCCACACTTTATTCCGAAATCTGAACCAAATTATCAACAGAAAATAAATATATGTACATAAAATTATTTCTTCGAGCTCTTAATTTAAAATATTTCTAGGATGTATCAATGTTCGTAGTGTTTCCATTCAGTCTTCTGGTGCAAACCATTCACCTTTCATGAATTTCGCAATAAAAGCAAAAGTAGGATAAACAATATATTTAAAGATGACCAACATTTGTTGTATTTTCTAGCATGACAAAACCGAACTATAATTTTAATTGAGAAATTCAAGAAAGTATGTTTGAGCAGAGTTCCCTGATTATACTTCTGGTGCTGGTGGCCGAAGGCAACAGATTCAAGACCTCCACATTCCAGCGAAATCATTCTATAAAATGTGCTTTTAAATCCTTTATTTATAGAGAATTGGTGAAACGTGGCCGTTGTAGAGAAAAATAACTAAATTACAAGGCGTGTGAAGGCTTAATGATCTCTTCTGTCCATTATGAATGGTGTAATGAATACAAGATTCGGCGCTGGCGAGTCGCCCGGTGCGAGTGCGATGCCGTGCCAGCGCCCTGCCCGCGCCGTCCGCGACCCTCCAGCAGCGAATGGCCACCGCGCGCTCGCTCTCGGCTGGGCCCGCGCAGAGCTGCCACCTTTGGGTAATTATATACTGCAGGGCTTCATCAAAAAATAATAGCCCAGGCCACGACCGTTACTTGGAGAACAATGGGCTCAGCCCCGCCGGACTCCTGATTCGTCCCCATCTCCACCTTCACTCTCATCTGCAACGCTGCTCCCGGCGGCTGGCAAAAAGATCACGCGCTACTTAATCCAAGGGCAGCACAAATCCACAAATACGGAAGTTTGTCAAAACGAAGTTAGTGTTTTATCCTAGAAATATCACGTGGCACTGATTAGGATTTTCAGAGTTTAGATCTGAGACATCCGATGTTGTGCATGTTGACGGTCGACCCGAATGTTTATCAACCACGTTTTCTCGGCCATCTTTGAAGCACTTGATGAACTAAAATGTTCCTGCTTCATTCAAGACATGCTTACCTAAAACATCCTCTAGCACGGCTTTCAGCTACAGTATTCTTTAACTTCGAAGATGATTTCATGCAAATCCGTGGCTCGTCACTGTCAGACATTTGCAAAATCACAGAACACAAAAACACGATGTAACTCAAAAACTTACAAAGATATGCGCTCACGATACCGAAACTTAGCAGGGCACCAACTGAAAGATGCACCAAGAGACAACGAGCGGCGAAACCTCTTTCTGTGTTTGGTGCGGGCGGATTATTATAATTCTCTGATATTTTGGGAAGCACCTTGTATGTGTTCACAGTGAATTGCAGTTGATACGAGAGCAAAATGGAGCCGTAAAAACAAAGAAGAAACGACGTCTTCAAGAATTGAAAAAAGTTGAGCATGGAAAGTGTTTAAAGACAAATAAAATGAAAGTAAAATATTTCGGGAAGTTAAAAAGTATCATATTTATTTGGTTGCGTAGAATCTTCAAAGCAATCAACTCAAATGTGTGTAAATAGAACTTTACACATCAATGCTTTCAAGATGAGGCAAGATTATTAGGAAGAGCATTTACATTTCAATAATCAATGATTACGATACTTACAGAAGCTGCGTACAACACTATAAATAAAAATATATAGTTTGATTGACTGGAAATAAATCATGGCGTTTGCATTACTTCAATCTTTGCTGCTCTGCTATGCCCTTTTCTTTGTATATACATATGCTCGTTAGGTCTTCATTGCAGAAGCGGGAATTCTAAATGAAATTTGAGTGTCCTTGTTCTTGGGAAATTGAATGTTGAGTTGTTTTAAAATAAGGGTACAAGATATACGAGAAGACAACGCAGTATAAGGAGACTTTGTCTTTGGCAGGACACTGGAGAAGCTGTGGAATGTGATATTGTGCTAGCTCACGTCCAAACGAATTTATTTGCAGAGGTCAACGTGAAGCTCACAGCTGGACGAAGTGTCTGTGACGAAAAATTTAATGCTGCACTCTCGATCTCTGAAAATACAACAGACCTGGTTGCTTCAATGTTTAATCTCACTGCAAATATTTCATTTATTACACCAGGGGTTTTCAAACTTTTTACGTCCAAAGCTCCCTTGATCTAAACGAAACTTCCCCCGGCTCTTCTAGTAACAATAAATTTCAAATATAAGAGTTCAAATATAGGTCTCGTAAATATTTAGCACAAATGAGTAATATAATAGGCCATTGGTAAAGAACTTGCCAGGTTGAATTAATCCACAATTAATTAGTAAATAAATCATATCAGTTCTCGCTCAGCAGCGGTCGTGAACAGACGTGTCCGTCCAGTGCGACCAAAGTAGTCCGTTGAGTGCGAGCAGTGTAGTGAATGACGTACGATGTCGACCCATCAACCGGTCGGGCAATAAACCAGACCTTACAAACCCTCATCAATTCTGATTTCGCCGATGAAATCAACAGCGAAGTGAATTCCGCGCATCAAAATACTTCATCATCAGAAGAAGAAACAATGGATCAAACCGTCGACCCAGCCTCGAACCAGCAACGGAACGAGGACAGCGAGGCGGCCAGCAACCCAACGCTACAAGGGGTCAGCGCGCAGCAACCCCTCATTCAACACGGAAGCAACGCAAAAAACAGGACCGGGAGCGGTAGCTCAGTGCATCAACTGATGTCACTGTAGCGCCTCTGACCGGGAGGTCCTTGGTTTGAGTCCTGACGGAGGAAGGATTTTCGACACTAGCTTTTCAGCTAGGTCGAATTCAGTCGCTGCCTGGAGGAGAATTCTAGCAGCCGGCTGCTCTGATCGGTAGTTTTCCGTGGTTTCTCCGATCAACACCAGGCGAATGCCGGAGCAGTACCCTACCAAACGGGTCACGGACCGCGCGCGATCTGTCCTTCCTGTTTCTTGTCATATCCTCTCCCCCTTACACACACACTTCCACTGAAATGCACTACACTACCACATATTCCGGGAGACCGGTCGGGAGCTTAGAGCTTGTCCCGGCTGGGGTGGTGCCCCGCTGTTGGGAGAGTCCTGGTAAAGGGGAAACCCCACTAGCCGACGGTAGGTCGGCGCCGGATCTCGCCATCCAGCGGAGGAAGACGACCGCCATCTCCCGAGAAAAAACATTCGCTACACTAACGGGACTAATGACCAAAGCAGTTGACGCGCCCGGAAACACGAAAAAACCAAACCAAACAAAAAAGAGGTCAGTCAGTGACAACATAAACTCTCAAGATCCCAAAAGATTCAATGCCGATCCCAGTGCAGACAGTGTAAATCCAACTAGTGATGTAGAGTACAGTTACGGAGTTCCAATCGGAACAAGATTTACTGAACTTAAAAAATTAGGTCAACATCTCGAGGAAAGACCTTTTGAATATACAAAGGTTACTTCGGGTCAACAGCAAACTACAATAGAAAAAAATCCTCCTATCTATGTAGCAGAAATGAGTAACCTCAATCAATTTATAATAGAACTCAGAACCAATGTTACCAACAATTTCGTTACAGATCTAAAGTACAATAAGATAAAGATTAGTGCAAAAACCCTACAGACTTTCGGAAAATAATAAAGCACCCCATACACACACAACGGAAATTCCACTCATACAAGGACCCCGCCAACAAAAAATTCTCCGTTGTGTTCAAAAACCTCCATCAATCTATATTTGATGTATATATTAGATGCAGCACAGTCATTTGATCGTAGATGGCACCAAGCTCTCAGTTATAAACTCACCCAAATTGGCACACCTTACACATAATTATTAACAAATTTTGAAGCAATAGTACCTTCTCTGTCAATGTCAACAGACACCTTTCTAACCCCCGATGCATCAAAGCAGGATTACCTCAAGAATCCCCCTTATCACCAACGTTGTTTAATCTGTATGTAGCAGACATTCCCAAATCAAAAAACATCCATTTTGCACAATTCGCGGACGACACGGCATTATACATCTCTGGCAACTCACTAGTAGACTTAAGAGCAGAAACACAATTATACCTACACACACTTGATAGATGGGCCGCGAAATACAAAGTTCAGCTAAATCCCACCAAAACAGCAGCAAAAATATTCTCACTTAGACCATATACTCCCCCTCCCCGCTAACAATTAACAACATCCCAATGGAAGGGTACCCTCCCAACAAACCAATTAAATACCTAGGACTATATCTCGACTCAAAATTAAATTGGCGCGATCATATTGAAACAAAGATAATGCAAGCCAAGGCAAAACTACATCAGCTAAAATCAATAATAAACACAGTTCACTACAACAAAATACCGCCATAGCAATATACAAATCCATAATAAGACCTTTAATCACTTACGCCCGTCCCGTATGGATTAACGCCGCCAAAACAAATAAAGGCGAGCTCCAAGTAATCCAAAACCAATTTGAGAACCATAACTAACGCCCCATGGTTCATTACAAATAATCAACTCCACAAGGAATTCAACATTGTATCATTAGATCATCACATCACATACCTTGCTACGAACTTCTATCATAACATACACCAAATCCCAGCACTCACCGAATTCAGTCTCGCAAAAAATCCAAACCATAAAACCAGAATTAAAAATAAATAACCTTTCCATATCTTTCAAATCAAATTCGCTAACATAGAACCAGATTAAAGGACCCATAGTGGGCAATCTCCCCATTGTATGTATGTAAGCATAGAATAAGTTAGTAAGTAATAAAAATTACATATGTTAAGTAGAAATAACTACCGATGTATTTACCTTGAGAAAAAATAAATTTAAAAAATCATTTACATTAATGATATCATATAGTATGACGGTTCAAAATACATAAATGACACAAGGATTAAAGAAAATCAAATCTAAAGATCATTTTTAATAAATCACCGCGACGCCCCTACCGTACGGCCACGACGCCCCAGAGCACCGCGATGGACAGTTTCAAAACCCCTGGATTCTACTAAGGGAGAAGGGTCAAGCCTTAAACGGTTGTGTAATGGGTGAAACATTATAATTACAAGATGATCACTTGCAAAGAAGTATGTAATCAGATCCTAGGTGTATGTCGGTGTACGGCGATCGTCCACATTAAGTTAATCTTCCTCTAGTACGACTGCGTGTGAATCAGATTGATTAGTTTGGCTAGAGTGTACAGCGTTTCAAACACACTTTCATTAATTACTACTAATACAAGATTTCAAAAAATATTTAAAAAAATGTTTGAAAGAAGTCCACTGTAATATTATATTACGTTCATCATTGTATTATTTTTGAAGGAATGATAATGAAGTTTTCTTTTCGGTTATTACCATAACAACAACAAAAGCTGCCCTTGATTGCAATGATTCTGTGGGTCTGTCATTAGAAATAATGACTAAAGTGGTAATGGAGAGCAAGGTGTTGAATTTTGGAAACAATAGAATTCATACCGACGCTGTGTAATCTCGGAATAAAGAAGTCCGTAAAAGTTTGCTACGTTTTACAGGTGAAACGCAGCTATTTACAGAACATTTGCTCAGGTCGTAGAAAAACGCCACCCTCGGTGGCTCGTTGGGTAGCGTGTTCGCTTTCCACGGCGCAACCACGGTTTCGATTCCCGCCCGAGGCAAATTACACCTGTGCACTTTCAATACACTTGTCCCAGTATCTATTGCTGTGTGACGATGAGAAAACCGACCCTAAGATTATGAAGACCAGTATATAGTATAAGGGATGTCTTCGTGCAAAACACACGAACCCCTTATCCCATAGCCGAGAGGCTGGGTCACCTCTGGTCGCCCACGGCTCATAGCGAGCTGTCGAGCTCAAAAACAGTATAAAAATACAAATGATTTAGGGTATTTATTCTTACATTACTTTCAGGTACTAAATCAAGTAATACTGGCAAGAAGTATAATGGAAAAGATACAAGTGATACTGGCAAGCGTAAAGAGTTGTTCGTAAAATTATGTAACGATAAACGAAGAATGTAAAAAAATATTATTTTTCATGACATTTTCATTTCTTTCACTTTCTAACGTCCATGCGAAAATGTTCCTTTAAATTCATTGCAAAGTAATGAATGTACAGGTTTTAATAAAACATAATTATCAACAATAACTGTTTTATCCCAACGATCCATCTTCTAAAATAATTCATCCCCAACTGAGCGAAGAGTGAAGTGAACGGTTTGCTGCCAAACGGGGACTGCTAAAAGCAGCAAGAAAAGGACCATTCTGCAGCGGAGCTCCTGCGCCTGTCGCTTCCTTCTCATCTCGAGGCTTTATCTTTGTGTTGAGGTGTTCGTCAAACATGGACTACACGAATCCTATGGCAAATGTGTCCCCGTGGCGCAGCGTGTGCGGTGTCGGCGTGGGAGCGGCGGGCTTCGGCCACCGCGGGCCACTTTGCGGAGACGGGGCTGCGGCGCGGCACGGCGCGGCGCACGGCGGAGCGGGGCGGGGCGGCGCGGCAATGCACGGAGTCCACGGGGCATCGAACCCGTCTGCCCGTCCGGCGCGTTCCCGTGAATGGATTCCGTGTTGACACATCGTGCGCCAACGCAGATGGCACTCGCCACCTGCCCTCTGCAGGCTTCTATCCGAAGCAATGTTGCCTGACTGGACCTCGTGACGATGAATACCACAATGGAACCGTCACGTTCGGCTCCCGACTCCCTAATTATGTCTTAGACTACACAATCCATCACGCGCACATCAAAGTATAATGTCGATTTCGAGACAACTTCTATAAGTCTATTCGCAAATGTCATACGCCTATTACAGACGTTTCGACAACGTCCCTTATATGATACCCACAATTTTTATTTGAAATTGGAATAAAATAAGTTGGTTGTTAGTGATTCCGGGCATGTCAACTACTGAGGCCATTCGTCCCGTAAGTGTATTTTCATCGGGAGGTGACGATCTTCCCCCGCTGGATGGCAAGATCCGTCGCCGACCTACCGTCGGCTAAAGGAGATTCCGGTCTCCCCGCATGTGTGGTAGTGTAGTGACTGTTAATGTAAGTGTGTGCAAGGGGTGAGGATAGGACAAGGAAGAGGAAGGAAAGATCGCGCGCGGTCCGTGGCCCGTTTGTTAGGGTACTGCTCCGCCTGCATTCGCCTGGTGTTAATCGGAGAAGCCACGAAAAACTACCGATCAGAGGAGCCGCCTCTAGACTTCCTCTCCTGTCTGGATTCGACTTAGCTGACAAGCTAGTGTCGAAAATCTTGCCACTTACGTGACTCGAACCTAGGACTTCTCGGTCAGAAGAACTGCAGTGACATCACTTGATGCACTGAGTCACCTCTCTCGGTAAAATAAGTTGGTACACAACGTCTCCAAGACTGCTTGTGATGCTGACAGGTGGGCCTGCGATGGCGACGGTTAGAGTGTTCCCTCACTAATATAAGGGACCTGTGTTTCAATCCCAACGTTTCTGCGAATTTTACTAGATAATATTAAAATCGGAACATAAAATGAACTCAATCTCGCTTCAAACTCGCTTGTTTGGGAATAATAATAGTTGGCGTCCAAAGGTGCATGGACCATGTTCCTTGCCACCGTCTCCATCAATGTCACAGGAAAGGGAAGGTTGGAACACTAGGGCGTGTCGATTTTTTAAAAATTTCTTTTCCCAAAAATGAGGGGGGTCAAAAACTTGTGTTGGTTAGCGATTCATTTAACGAAGTAGGAATTGCGTTGGCTTGTTTGGTAAAAAGCTACTTCAAATTAGTAATATTTTCACTTTTATATCAAATTTCGCCGCAAACTATCATCTCTCAAGAAGTGTCATCTTATCATTATTTCTGTATATACGTCTGCTCTAAGGTTAAGAATATACTTATATTATACAACAATATTTTAAAAAAATTAGCCACTCGTAAAAGTTTTCAAACAAACAATACTCATTTGCAGCTGTGTGTCTCTATTAATTTTTAGGAATATCATACAAATAGAGAATTTTTCTTGTTTTTTTTTTTCAGGTACGAATAATTTCTTCCAGTTGTAAAAGCTGAAAATTCGGAAACCATGGCTGGTAAAAGGAAGACAAGACTGACAACTTCCTCTCACATGAGTAACTTTATTGAAACTGGAATGTGTTTTCAGAGTTTGATAATAGAGAAAAAGTATAAATAAAATTGTATGAGTTCATTAAACCACTTTTTGACCAAATTTTCTTGGAGTTCATATGAAGTTATCCCCACATTCCGGAAATTTCAAAATTCATTGTAATCAAGTGCAAATTTACCAAGGTAAATATTTATTAATAAGGGAAAACGTTTAAAATTAGGATGTTACGTATCAAAATGTATTTTTGAAACACCTTATTCCCCAAAATCACGAATTTTAATTTTTATCCTCCAATTCGATATGCCGTATTGGAGCACTATTCTTCCATCTATCCTATGGATCAACCTTGTTCAGTGTGCGCAAACACGAGGGCTCTTTAACTTTTAAAGAGTGTTCATATTCAGGTGTATATACAATTTCACTTGAATTATCGATAATTCCAGACCCTGATGTATCTTGAAAGAGAACAGGAAATATACTTTTTTATGTCATCCTCAAATCATTCCCCATCAAATTACCAAGCACAAGTAGATTTTTATATTTGATTAAATATTAATGTAAAAATAAATTAATAAATTCCATAAACTAATAACTTTTGTGCTAATGTGTTACCTTGCTGTAACATCAGAGAATGTAATGTTCAGACTTATTGTCTTCATATGACACACAAGTACATAAAGTGTGCGAATTTTCGGAGAGGGGGTCAGCCCCCTAGAGAATGATATCCCCTAATGTACAAATATTATTCTTCTCTTCCTCGGGTACAATTAATCCATATTTAGGTATCTGATTTTTTATTTCCACAATTTGAAAGTTTCAGATTAAATGATACAAAACAATCGGATTGGTGGAGTTGGGAATGTTAATTTAGACAATTACATCGGTCATATTGACAACATAAACACAGATTTCAACATAGGCCATATGCGTGTACATTATCCTCCACACTTACATCCAGTAAAAAATATATTTCTTATGGGAAATTAACTTCATTATGCCTCCTCCCTTTTTTTTGCGACCCCAACCGAAAAAAATGCCAATTTGCATCCTCAGAATATGAAAGAATTGTGCACAAAGTTTTCAAAATGCATATTTCTTCGCTTGAAGAAATAGGTTCAAGACCTACATGACAGATATTCAAAACATTATATCTTCGTCATATATCTTTGAGGCATTCTTAATGTTCTAAACAAGTCACATTCACTCATCAATTTTGGACAAATATATATTGAATGATAGATTTTACACATTATAATTTACATTATAATTTGCTAGCCTCTAGGGAATATTAAAATAGTTGGAAAGAACAAAATTCCGAAGGGTCCAGCGGTTTAGGTAATACAGACGTTACAACTCGAAAAGAAACAGCTAACAGAGACAGCAGGTCGCGTCTAAAATTCGCCGTTAGGAGTACGGTAGCTCCGTTGGCAGAAGATATTGTGATGAGCAACGTCGCCGGAGCATCCCTGTGCCGTCGGCTCCGGTGGGTAGGAGTCTCTTCTTATTTTCTGCTTCATAAATTGAATTCTGGCCATAGAGAACAAGCCAATTATGACACCAGGATGTTAAATTTTATATTTTATTGCGTTTCGTGCGAGCGTAACGCCTCACCTCTTCACGCACTGGAATGATCATTAATATTATGCAATGTAATGATCCAACACTGTACAACTTCACGGACAGAGCAATAATTACGAGGAATCTAGGCATATATTATTGTAAGTGGGTCGCTCTGTCTGCAGAGTTACATAGTGTCGGATCATTATATTGTGCAATAATGATGTTCATTCCAGTATCTGAAGAGGTGGGATTTTAAGCACCCCCAAACTTTGTAATAAAATATAAAGCCTTACATCCTGGTGTCATAATTGACTTTCCCTCTACGGATCAGAATTCAATTTCCCATATTAGTAACGGCCGTTCAGAAAAAATGTAATCTTTTATTACGATTACGTACGATAAACTTTAATTTGTTGTCGTCTCCTACTTACTCGTATCTGTTGTAATAATTTGCTTTCAAATCAACTTTGTTTCCCTAAAACTGCCCATCAGTTTCTGAGGCGCAGCAGACCAAGTTATTTTCGTTCACAATAATTTATTTAATATGCACAACTTTTCAAATCTAAGAAAATACAAAATAAATTAATGGAGCTACAACAGCACATACTTTATCGCATTATTTGTGACGGCTACGACATATTATAATAGTACATGAACCTGCAAAAGTGATTCCAACTACTAATTTTTTCCAGGCTACGATTCGTACTCACGTTCGTATAGCATGCCATACCCCTACCCCAAAAGCCTCGTAGGCACACCCAGTCTTCTTTACACTTTAATAACGAAGTTCAACATTCCCAATTGGAATTTTCTCAAATTCACTCATGTTTAATGCCATTATTTCAAGTTCAATCTCCGAAAAACAGATTTCATTAAGAAAAGTGTTTACATTCAATATTGTAGTTACCTACTGAGACGGCTCAGGCCATCAGCTGGTCCCAATACAGAACTTCCGACCGCGAGGTTATAGGATTCGGGTCCCAAGGCAGGATTTTCGACACTAGCTACGTAACTAGGCGGAATTCAGCCGCGGTGTGGTATAGAATCCTTGCAGCCGTATTCGTCGCAGCCGTTGGTCGTTTCCCATGGTTCCTCCGATTAACACCAGCCGAATGCCGGAGGAGAATCCTAAGAAACGAGCTTCCTACCGCGGGGGATTTTTCCTTCTTTGTTCTAGTCCTACTATACGACCTGTACTGTCCCAACCGTACGGTCCCATCCAGCTGACACTATTCAGATACTAGCAGAACCAGGCAAACGTTGCCCTGCCCTCCCTTTCTTTTTCCTTTGTCTCTCCCCCTCTCTTTTCAGTCTTAACTTTTCCCTCTCTTTTTCCTTCTCGCTCTTTCCCTCTCTCGCCTTTCTTTCTCTTTATTTCCTTTTCCTCTCTTTCCTTCTCTGTTTTTTTTTCCTTTCTCACTTTCCTCCCCTTTTTTCCCCCAAATTTTCCCCTTCTCTCTCTTTTTCTCTCTTTCTCTTTTTCCCCTTTTTCCCTCTCTTTTCTCTCTTTCTTATCTCTTGTTTCTCCTCTTCCTTTTCTTCTCTCTTTCTTCCTCTTATTTGTTATATATTTGTTAATATATTGAAGAACTCTCACTGTCTTCTGTCTCATTCACTCACTTACTTTTCATATTATGAGATTTTTTAAAATTTTCTGTTCGATTTTTTAAAAAGTTTCATTTATGCAAACCTTGTCCTGGCAATAACGAACACTAAAAAAAAGAATTATCCAATTTGATGCAGTCATTCCAAAGTTATGCGCTTCCATACATTTCGGCGATTCATTTTTATTTATAGGGATTGGCATAACTAGAGATATGTGTGCCACTTTTCGATTTTCCAAGTTGCTCATTTAAAATGTACTTATTACGAAGCGTAGTGACTTATGAATTGACATTGAATCTTATGAATTAACATTGAGCGAAGTCACGGACTAGAATTGCACTCACTATACCAAAGTTGCACACAGTCACCCTATCCTATACACTCTAAAAAATCCTATTCACGAATACAAATATCCACTCTCCATACTATTTATGCTTCCCTTCCATTTACTTCTCAAATCTCTCACTTTTCTCCAAATAATCTACAAACTCAACATTTTCCCTCTTCAAAAACGCAATCTCCTCCTGCCAAAATCATAAGAACTAGTGCCATGAAGGAGTAAATGTACTGCGGGACAAAACTACAAAGCATTGTTTTCCAAAAGGTATCACCCACACTGTTCAGAAAAAAAATCAAACATCACTACAATAAATTAAATATTTTAACAAAAGTAGACACATGTATACACATATACAGTCTACATACGTATGTATGTATGTATGTATGTGTGTATCGTATACAATGTGAAATCTAGGTGAAATTCCACCGCAGGATTTCAACTTCCCTCACTTGTTTGCATATCTTGCACTTGAGAACCCTACTGAGATTCAACAGCGTACTACTTTAAAAACATGCATGCCCTAAAATGCTATCATGTTTCTTCGTATTAGGCATAGAAAATGTAGAAGTAAAAAGGCCATTAAATTGATGCACTTTTCTTTTCTTAATTTGTTGCGTCGTTGTTGACGCAACGCGTCTCTTAACCCTTGTTGGGTGTTGAGCTCTTTTGTTGGAGTTATCCTCCGTCCAAGTAATTACTATTATTACTGTTATTGAATAATTACTGTATTTATCGAGTATCGTCACCTCGTAGCAACACTTCTGTTCGTACAATTGAGTTACAATGTACGTGGCACATATTATGGGCGATGCCCTATGCGGCAACATCTGGTTTTCCACAGCTTGTACAACCACGGCTGGGCACTTGACCAATCCTAGAGCCTAGGCCAAGCAGCTCTTATCATTAGATTTGGCTTTAAAATTTCAGACACTTCCTCCTTCGTCCCCTCGAAGATTTTCCTCCTCTTTATATCAAAGGGGTGAGCAATTTCGGAGATGTAGGTGACGTTGCCTAGCTACCGTGGAGAGGGAGAGAGGGAAAGGGAGAGAAAAGAGATGACACGAAAGTGAGACGAAATAGAAGTGATTGGTAAGTGCGGGCGCGAGAACCAACCCACCAATTAAATTGGTAAGGCTTACGAACGCTGACGAACTACAGGCAGCCAGCCACGGCGAAGAGCTATGACATTTTTTCGAATTCTTTACCGTGAAATATTAAGGATAATTTATGGTACCCACTAGTGTGAGGAATTTTACGTCAGAAAAACAGATAGTAGTACTTGTTTTTTATAAACAAATTAATGATTGCAAAGCAACGAACACGCAATATTGTACAATCGTTTGCGGGAAACACACAACAATATAATGAATTTTGAATATATAAACATTTCCTATCAAGCACATTGAAATTCATATTCATATTTTTAAAACAATTTGTATTTTGACTACACCTTTATTATCGATATACAAGCAATGCACATATTTTGTTACACGTCATGGGATTGAAATCGCCCTCTTTTTTCTATGTGCCCATGTCAATTGGTATGAAGAACATAGATCCACTGTGTCAGTGATTAGTTAAAATAATATTTATTTATTACAAAATAAAATTAGTAAAAATATAGTAAATTATAACTAATTATAAAATAAAATAAGTAACAAAGACAGAATTACTTGAACAATGCAAAATCGGTTTATAAAAGGCACGTTAAAAATCCTTCTCTTCTCTCAGACAAGAATAAAAAATTAGTTTCTTGAAGAAAGTTAAAGGCTTTGCGGTGAGAATATTCATTATTACCCGGCATCTCCTCCACATACTCGGAAAGGCGATGCTGTCTCCGAACATCTCTTTTTTGATTCATTGATTTTTTCGTGTTTCCGGACGCGTCAACTGCTTTGTTCATTAGTCCCGTTAATGTAGTGCATGTTATTTTCTCGGGAGATGGCGGTGATCTTCCCCCGCTGCATGGCGAGATCCGGCGCCGACCTACCGCCGGCTAGTGGGGTTTCCCCCTAACCAGGACTCTCCCAGCAGCGGAGCACCGCCCCAGTCGGGACAAGCTCTAAGCTCCCGACCGGTCTCCCGGAATATGTGGTAGTGTAGTGCATGTTAGTGTGTGTATGTGTGTGTGTAAGGGGAGAGGATAGGACAAGGAAGAGGAAGGAAAGATCGCGCGCGGTCCGTGACCCGTTTGGTAGGGTATTGCTTCGGCATTCGCCTGGTGTCAAATTTGTTGCCAATAATACGAACCTGACCTTTTTTCTACAAACAGTTAAAAGGAGATGTAAAGTTACTCATCCAGCGATCTGTCCTTCCTCATCCTTGTCCTATCCTCTCCCCTTACACACACTTACACTAACATGCACTACTTACCACATATTCCGGACCGCGTCCTTCCTCTACCTTGTCCTATCCTCTCCTCTCTCTCTCACACACACACACACACACACACACACACACACACACTAACATGCACTACACATTCCCGGAGACTGGTCGGGAGCTTAGAGAATAAAAGGAAAATAAAAAAATTGGCACCGATGGATAACAACTGGGAAGAGGTTGATGCAAAATCAAAAACCTAGTTTAGACTAAAGAGATCAGAAGACAATTAGTACCATACGAGAAAGTCTGTGCCATTCTGTAGGAACAAATCTTACACATTTCTTTTTTAAATTACTACAAAATCTCTCTAAAACATGCGAGGTTTGGTATACAGGGAATCTCATCAACTATGGGACACCACCGTAACCTCTAAATGGTTTCCAATATCGAAATGCAGTTTTCGCTCAACGTTGTGGAATCAAGAGGCAAATAATGTGCCGTAGAGATATTGTTTGAAATATTTTTATTTTTCGAGAAATTTAATCACCTTTGATTTTTTTAAATGGAATTTTAATTTTCTCACTAGTAATACACAGAACGAGTATGCATAAAAAGACGAATGGAATGAAGTAACATATGTTAATATTTTGATAGAATTTTGAGTACAAAATTATACTTTCTGACTTGTGATTTTAAATTAAATGCACGAGATTTCCTGTAGCAACCCTTGCAACTATCGCATTTGGGGAAGGTTGCCTTCGCGGCGCCGACACTTTAGGAGAAGAGCAGAGAGGGGAGAGGCCACAACCGACAGCTGCTACAAGAAATAATGCACGTTTCATTTAAAATCTCACGACAGAAAATATAATATTATGCACACAATATTAACATATATTACATCATTGCATTCCTGTTTTTATGATCTATCTATTGCTAAGGAGAAAAATATATGGTTCCATTCAACAATCAAAGATGATCAATTTTATCGAAAACTAAAAATATTTCAAAAAATATCTCTACACCATATCACTTGTCCCATGATCTCGCAATGTTGAGGTCTTTTAATCCGTTTAGTCTGTGTTAGCTTTGCAGTTCTTCTCCATCCACTTCCCAGGTATTACCTATTGGCGCCTTAACACATTTTTACTTTCTCGCCCTTATTTCGTGACAAAACAAAGTACAGTAATCGTGTCCCGGCGAATTTTCCTCAGACAAACTTATTGCCAGGTGCTGGTAACGAAAAAATGGGTAAATCGTGTTTGTATATGAGAATATACCATATTACATAGAATCCTTGATTTTTAGGTCCTTGATACGGAAAAATCGATTGACAGCAAACTGTCTGTCTCTCTGTTCGTCCGCCCGTTGCTGGTCAACGAATTTTCTCAAGAAAAGCTTCAAAATTCTGATTAAACTTCGGCCTCGGATAGCGTAAAAAACGCTTTTTTTAAAAAAAAAAAAATTCAACATTCAGAAAAGTGTTCGGCGCCTTCCTACAAATACAAAAGCAATGCCAGTCTCATTTCCAGCGAACACACTGTATTTTCGAAAATGACAATCTTAACATTGCAAAACTACAAAATTGAGGGTAAATATTCGTGCCTTAAACATAATATGTTCTAAAACATCTTTAAAAACTCTTATACTGCTCTTTAAAAACGATTATTTAAAATTGTTTGAAAAAAGAGTAGTTTTTGCGAAATTTGTGCTTAAAATGTATGCACTTGACAAGAAAACATTTTCTCACCCCCCCCCCAAATGTTCCCTAACGTTTTTCCACAAATAGAACAACAAAAGCTTAGAGGAATGGCGCCGGTTTCATTTTCGTTGCCGTCTCAGAATTTTCGAAAAAAGTAAATATAGAAACAATGCGAGAAAATAACTTTTTCACATTTTCTCAACTTTTCATTCCCTTATTGTTGAATTGAAATACGACTTCAAGAATGTCATAGAAGGGTGAAACCACTTTTTTCATTGCAAATTTTCACTGAAACATTTGGAGCTGTTTTTGAAAAAACAGCGTGTGAGCGTTTCTGAAAACGCGCAATTTTAAGTTCATCTTCTACTTGTAATTTCCCAAATTGTAATCTTCCCAATTTGTAATCTTCCCAAAATAGTTTCGAATTTTAGAGAAAGTATTACATATGAAATCATTTGAGGCGCATCTATTCACAAATGCAACAATGTATAAAAACATGACATTACTGAGAGAGAGAGAGAGAGAGAGAGAGAGAGAGAGAGAGAGAGAGAAGAGAGAGAGTTTATAGAAAAAGCTTGTAACCCTTTTTATACAACCTTGTTTTTAATATTTTCTAATATCGACCACACATTAAGAAGAAACCCCTGTCCATCTGACTCGAGTCGAAGCTTACAAATTTTCAAAAGAATTGTTTTAAAATTTTGCGGTACTTACATGAAGCCCCTGGGTCAGAAGTCAAACTTTTCTGAAAAACGGTCCAAATGTTTTCTTTAAATTTACTATAGGAATAGAGTTAAATACCCTTTTGAAGGTGGCGTAGATCTTATTTTCACTGTTCACTCTGAATTTTCGATATTTGCAAAAGTTTGATTTTTTCTGCGTCTTTCTACTACTACAAAACTGAGACTTTTCCTTCAAGTATTTTCTTTTCTTCCTAGTTAATTCTTTATTAACATCATGTACATTTTTCAAAATTTCATTAGTTTCCCCGCGATCTTACGTGCAATACGAGTACGTGCAATATTAAAAAATAACAAAAAACGAGATTTTCTCGAAAGTGGCTCCAGTTTTTATTTTTAAACTTTTGATGGGATAGTGCTAAATGTACTCTATAAGATGGCATAAACCGTATATTGCTCTACTCTTTTGTTTTTTCAAAAATGTAAAAGTTTTTTACTTGTTTCTATGTTGTTAATATTTACATTAGCGACAATTTGTTCACATATTTATGAGTACCTGGACTTTAAATAATGTCATAAAATTTCTCGAAAATTGAACAGTTTTCTGTAAAAACGAGCTCAAACAGCATTTTGAGGAACGCTTTAATGCCATTTTGCCAAAAATTACTCCATTTTTTCCCCAAACTTTTCCAACGGATAGTGCTAATTGCACTAATTTAACTGTTTAACGTAACGTTCATTTTGGCGTATACTTTTTTTTTTTTTTCAAAAATAGTTAATATGCCTTAATATGCACAATTTCAGCAACTTGTTGGTTGGTTGATTGCTAGTGATTCAGGGCGCGTCAACTACGTCAAATACTGAAGTCATTAGCCCCCTAAGTGTAGTGCATGTTTTTGCATCTGATCTCCCCCCACTGGATGGCGAGATCCGGCGCCGATTTCCTGTCGGTCGGCTAGCGGGGTTTCCTTCAGCCAGGTAACTGCCACCAGCCGAGCAACGCCCCAGCCGGAAGAAGCTCGAAGCTCCCTACCAGTCCCCGGCATGTGTGGTAGTGTAGTGCATGTTAGTGTAAGTTTATGTAAGGGATAAAAAGGGGTGAGGGCAAAAGTATGTGGCAAGGCATAAAAGCTAGGCCAGAGCAAAGAAATCAGAAAACTAACTAGTACGAGAAAATCTGTGCCTTTAGCACTACTGTTGTAATATTGCTTTCAAGTTTCTTTAATACAATTTATTGATAAAAGAAGTTTTAGAACAGGGAATGGGTGGCTAGGTGTCAAAGTGGCATTCCATTATTCGGGAAGTAGCGGGTTCGATTCCCTGTCCGCATAAATACTTTCATCCATTCTATCCAAATTATCCACTAATTTACAAAATTCTACATTTGTCTTGTCAACGTTATGCATGTAACTGGCAAAATTCTCGATAGGTAACAAGGAATTCTAAAAAAAAATCGTAATAGACGTGCCGCATTGAGACCAAAATAACATGATTTTAAATCGGGAATAATAAGTATTTTAAAATATTGTACTGTAATTTTCACTGCTAATTATACACTAGGCGACATTATTAGTGATGTCTTTCTGCTTGCTACGATATTATAGTTCAGAAAAGAGTTGAATAAAATCATCTCTTTTTTTTGAGTGAGAGAGAGAGAGAGATATTCGATATTCGCTCACATGCCTCAAGCAACTGCCGACCTACCTGTCAATTGTCTTTGGAAGCACTTTCGACTCCAAGTGAAATGAGACAAGGCGATGTACAGCGTTGCCACTTCATAAGAAAAGAAAAATCAATATTTTTAATTGAACTACTTCCTATTCATTCTACATAGGGATAAAAAAAGCCAAGCCATACATGGCTACTTATCTCATTAGTGGAAGAGAGACCTATCTGTTTCAGAGGCGGTAAATACTCTCTTTTAGAAATAAGTAGCAGTTTAAAACTCACAGCAATTCGGTATTGCTCCAGCTTTACTTGTTATGAGTATTCTGCTTTCTTCTCTCTGAGATTCAAAGGCTAACATACCTACTGTTGCTTCAAAAATCACACAGACATTTTCGTACTTGTTAGTCCCTAAATACGTTTAGTCTGAGTTAGATTTTTCGTTTTACCCCATCCTCTACCCAGTTATTAACTTTTGGTGCCTGTAAGAAATTTTTACTATCTCATACTTACTTCGTGACAAGAGAAAGTGGTGTAATCGTGCCGGCGAATTTTCGAGAGAAAAACTCTTAATGGCAGGTCCTGGTAACGAAAAAGAGGGTAAATCGTTTTTGTATACGAGAATATACCAAATTACTTTCCCTAACACGTTGTGTAATCAGAAATCATGCTTTTTGGGTCCCTGATACAGAAAAATCGATTGAGGCAAAACGGCTGTCTGTCTGTCCGTCTCTGGTCAACGCTAGCGCCAAAAATGTACTGCCGATTTTTCCAAAATTAGTATTCCTTGATCGATTTAAAGGAACTCAAGGCCCTCTGAGTTTCAAACGGACATTTTGATTTTGGGAGTTATTTATGAAGAGGTTAACATTTTTAAACTTTTCTCAAAAACGGCTCTAAAAATCTTGATGAAACTTTGACCTCGGATACCGTGAAGAACGCTCAAGTGATTAGTGCAGGTCACATTTTCGTTGAAATATCTAATATTCGGCGCCTAATAAAACGTCCAAAAAGGTTTTCGGTGCCTTCCTTCAACTACAATATTGAAGTTAGAGATTTTTTCTTCATGAAAAGTGTTCTTTAAAGACAAATGTTTAAATAAGGTCATACACTACAATTTATCAAAAAATATGAGTGTTTTTCGCTTAGATTTTTGTGAAATATAGACAGTTTTTACAGTCTTAAACATTTTTTCCTAAAAGAAGGTTCCATTTCTTTCTTTAAATATTCTTCCAGTGGTGTTTGTCGCATTTCCGGAAAACTCTGTATTTTAGAAAATTGTCCAATTTTAACATTTCAAAACTACAAATTTGTAGGTAGAGATTCTTTCCATAAACAGAATCTGTTCTAAAAAATCAGACCTTTCAAAAAGATTATTTGAAACTGTTCGAAAAAACGAGTATTTTTGCATATTTTGTGCTTAAAAATTAAGCACTTTACAAGAAAACATTTTCTCAAAAACCGGCCCAAAATATTTTCTTAAAGTTTTTCCGCAAATAGAACAATAAAACTTTAAAGAATGGCGTAGATATCATTTTCGTCAAAGTCTCAGAACTTTCTAAAATTTCAAAGTTTTGTTTTTAAATGGGTTTTTCTTTTTTTTTTCTTTTTAATTTTGGCAACTCTTGTAATTAGGTGGGTGATTTCGAGAGCTCAGCACGCATTTAGCTGGCTTTGATTTATCCTTTCGACTTTATTTCTTCAATACTTAAAAACTGCATTTTACGCATCTATTTGCACAGTAGGTTCTCGTATGACCATATTTTTGGCATCGATGGAATTGAACTGATGTTTTCTTTTTTATTGTGGTTCAAATTTGGTGTTTGCGTTCAAAAGGTTGTCAATTTTGTAAATTCCTTTGTTATTTTTGTGGGTTTCTAACTCCATAATGTGAAGAGAGATGCTCTTGGTTACTCGATATCGCACTTTATGTATGTTACAAACAAGGAGGCCCAGAGATTTACGTTCATATTTGATTTCTTCTTCATTCACAGACGAGTGAATATAACGAAGTACTACACGGAATAATCTGTTTTATTCTGTTTTAAATGTGTGGTATTTCCATTTCTTTTCCATCCAGAACTTTAATTATGTTTCTGTATATTTCAATACTATGTATGGTATTATTTTTACTTCGTCTCTATGTATTTTATTAGTGAATTCCTTTACTTGTGTTAGTTTAGAACTTCTATTAACTTCGGTATACTCACAACATTCGGCAAAAGTTTGACGGTATAATTATTTGTCGCATTTCGTGTTTACTTTTCATAACGTCAAATGTAGGTAGCTATATATTGTTCATGAAGCCCAGAGGTAGGATTTAGGGGGGAGGGCAAGGGAGGGGGCAACTGCCCCCCCCCCCAATGTTGAGACAAGTTTTTTAAAAACATTTCATTTCGCGGATCTTCAAATTTTTATCATTAACGATTTACTTTGTTCTTGATTTTAAGAAGAAATATAATAATAATAATTAAGCGAACAATAATTTTATTAGGCTGAGCTAACACGATACATTAACAAATTGATGAATAGTTCTATAAAATGCACGTTTAGTGTTACTGTGAATATCCCGTTATAATTAATACATTATTTTTCAATTATATTGCTTTAAAGCGTTATTTACTTAGAAATTTAACAGTTTCGTGCCTAAAATCACGAGTCTTAACACTCGAATTAACGTATAATATGAATAAATAAATTATTTCCATTACAAATTTCCTAGCGTTCCTGTAATCTACGGAAGCATAGTCGCCAAACTGAAAACTTTAGGCGTTGTCCATGAAAAAAAAAATTTCTTTAACGGATCTTAAAAAAGAAGAAATTTGTTTGAATCCGTACGCTGCGAAACGTACGGATTCAAAAAATGCACCGATTGACTAACTTTTCTGTGATCCAGCAGTTCTAGCGTGAAAATACAGGTGTCAGAAACCGAAAACTGTGTGTTTACAATTTTGGAAAAAGTGAGTGAAAATTTAAAGTTGGTAGAACGTTTTATTGTACTGTATTTGTATGTTTCTCCATTATAATGTCATATAAAAAAAGGTTTTTTGCTAAGGTACAGAAAAAAAACGAATCTCAACTGAATTTTTTATTAATTTTTGAATTATATATTAATTTTCGAATATTTAGAGATTTCAACGAATATAAGAACTGCGCCATTTTTTAAGATTTCTTTACGCTATCCGAGAACAAAATTTAATCAATCAATTTGAAGCAATTTTTGAGAAAATTTTGAAAATGTTGAGGCTTCGTGAAATTCCCCAATAAACAATATATCCTTTTCAAACTTGCAGGATCCTGAGTTCGTTCAGACCGATTGTCGAATATCGATTTTGGAGAAAATCGTCTGAACGGTTTAGGTGCAAGCGTTAACCACACAGACGCAGATAGAGGGACCGACAGAGATAAATTTTTGTCTTCAATCGATTTTTTGGCATCAATAACTCCCAACACATGGATTTTGACTGCATAACTCTTTAAAGAAAGTACTTTACTACATTAACAAGATCTATCCATGTTACCAGGCCCTGGCAGGAATTTCTAGCGCCGATTTCCGCCGCCGAGATATTGCCGATTTCTGGTAACAATATGATTACAATACTTTCTCTTCTCACGAAGTAAGAAGAAAAAGTAAAAGTATTTGTTGAATAATATGATCAATACAACAATAAAGCATATTGAAAGCTATTTTATCCTAAACGACACAGTTTCCTTTCGTCTTCAATATAATATGATGGGGAAGCGTGACCTCAAACAAGTGTCCACGGTGTAAGGGGGTGTCAAATCGTGAGACGAATTTTGATAAACACACCAGCGAAAGACTTAAAACAACTTCCTGCAGTCTAGCAAGTACTTCATTAGGGAGCGAACTAAACATGTTAACGAATGTTGTGCTTCCATCACATGATTAAGAGCACTTATCAACTGTCACACATCGATTGGCTTCCTCAGTAGCATAATGAAAGATCCTTTTATACAAAAGCACATTCAAACTCAAATGCCCAATCACGTCCCTTGAGTTCGCTTAATTTCTCACTAACGCACTCATACATATTCGTTCATTTGGTGAAATCCCTAGATTTTTGCACTATGTGAAAAGAGAATGACCCAACGAACATTCCTCTACCTTATTCTATCGTCTCCCCTTCTACACATTTACACTTAAATGCACTACACTACGGCATAAATTCCCAAAGTTGTCCCGGCTGGGGTAGTGCTGCGGTGAGGGATGGAATTTCCAGGACGGGAAATTCCCCGCAAGCCGATGTATAGGTCGGCAAATAATCTTACCATTCAGTTGGGGAGGAACACCGCCAACTCTCGGAATAAAACATTCGCTCTGGAGGCGAATTACAATAGCAGTGGACGTGTCCAGAATCATCAATCAATCAATCGTACGCCGTGGATACATTATCGTTACGTTAACTCATGGCTTCACTGAGCATGTTTAAAGCAAAAATTATATAAGCTCATCGCGTGTTCTACATAGGGATGGCTCATGACCACTCCCTATATTTCTCAACGTCTTACACTCAGCAACCCTTTGTTACTAAATTTATATGTATGCATGCCAAGTCAGCCCCACGGTAAATAATTCTCTTATTCTCACCGGTGAAGAAATTTTCTCACGTCCCCCGAAAAAAATGAACAAGCTATTCTACACAAGTACACAAAGGAACTCCTTAGAAAACAACGTCAATGTGCCAGAGCATTGGAGACGGGGAACGAGGATGGCGAGGGCCAGTAGACGCGATCTCAAACACCAGAAATATTATTTGGGGAAGACGCTTAGTCTTATTTCTATGGATATAGTATATTTTGACCTCTCCCCTTGTGTCGTTATTCTGTTTTTTTGGAGTATTTTAATAAAGAATTATAAAAATTGTCACTACGAGTGACCTGCATTTTCTATGGCGGAGTACAGGGTCCAACCAACTTGATATTTTCTTATTAAGAATTTTTCATGTATACTGAATTTTTGAAATTTATTTTTATTTCTTAATATACAGTTATCTATAACGTTTTCAACTGAGACATTGAATGACTATCGTTAACATAGAAAATTGGTAAAAGCTATATTTCACAATATGTGGCATCGGCTTGTGGAGAGGACTGATGACCCACGAGCCCCGTCTCCTCGTCTTGGGTGCGATTGTGGTCACTGTCGTCATTATCACCATCGTGATTGTTTTCTTTTTACGAAATGCGCTGCTAAATTTCGAATATTACATGAAAAGTATTCATCAAGCGCCGCCATTGCCGTTCCCACCACCTCCGCGGCATTAGGTCCGGCTTCTGAGTCAACACCACACGAAGAACACAGGAAGAAGAGTTCTACCTCAGGGAAAGTAAATTTTAGTTACAAAGACAAACAGTGAGTGATGTTGCACGATCCTTCTGTGGCGGCGGATGGAGCATCCGCGCGTGAGTCGACGCGTCCTGCCGCTGGTTCTCAGCTCCGGCGCAAGTTGTAAATTCACTGTTGATCCAGGAGGCACCGAATTAGGTTAGGGACCGCACAAAAATTCGCCTCCCCCGTAACTGGATATTAGCAATAATCGCAGGCGGGGAAGAAGACAGAACACGTATATAGTTAAATTAGTTAATGAAGAAAGTAAAGAGGAAACCAATTCCCACCACTCCAAGAAAATTTTGAGTTGGTAAAAGTGTGTACAAAAGATATAAAGAAGATTGGCTGAACTCTCACCAGCTTCCCCGAGAGAAAGCACCGACGTTCAGTGAGCGTATCAAGAGAGCATACTTTCCTGAGATTTATTTTATCATTGCCATTTACAATCCACACAATACGTTTTTGTCGGAGTAATTACAATAATTATACATTTTATATGTGAATGAACAAGGGAAATATCAAAATATATTTTAGGAACGAGTCTACAATAAGTAAATTGTAGTTTTCATCAACGTCAAGAAGATTAATACGTCATCCTTTTTCGCAGTTTCGCCAGAATTTTACTTACATTAAAAATTCAGATTTGAAAACCAATTTTTGAACTAACTTCTTAAATATGTCTATCACGATCGGGGAAGAAACAAAAAAAAAAAAGATTAAATCAAAGGGCTACTTTAGTTTTATGTGCGTTCTTTAAGACAAAGAAATTAGGGGTATAAAGAAATGAATTCCACATTTTATTTGCAACGTGTAAATGAAGCCACTGCACCTCAATTTAATTTTTGTTACAACTTTTTATTAAGTACGTGAATTCTCAGTAGTACGTGAAATGTATCTTTGATAACACCCTAGAAACCATCACAATAATCTCTCCGGCTGAGCAGATTGCACTGTCGCGATGCTCACCGTGACACAACGTACAAATAGCGACGAACAAACAAACCCCTCACCCACGTGCCGCACACAAGGCGCAGAAGGTGCACAAGCTGTGCCCTCCCAGCTCCAGCGCAAGCACTCTCAAGCTCTGCATCTCAGCTCTCCATAAATCTCGATTGTAGTGTTCCAAACTTTCCAGTTCCTTTCGAATTGGCGACAAAACGTATTATCTGTGGAAATTTCAACTCTTTCTTCCGCAGCATTACATAATTTCCTTTACACTAGTATATGTGGAAGTAGAAATATGCGATCTGAATTCTCAAAAATTTCAAACAAATATTAACATTGTCGAAATACAACATTGACGCGAGAGATAGAGACGCTAGGGGTCATTGTAAAATGTTAATTTCTTATAAACAATTAGACATATATCGAGAACGAAATATGATAGCACCAATGGGATTCCGGAATTTTGTATCGTGTTTAACCGCCATTCAGAGAGAATAAAAAATTGCAACATTTGCCAATTTATAAACAATTTCCAACTTTTGCTAATCGAAAGAGGGGAATCTCTCGTCCCAAAGCCGAAAACCACGAATTTACAATTTTGCAACAATTTATAATTCTATAACCCAATTCGAAAAACAAATTGTGCCTGAAATGAACATCTCAAAATAGCAGTTTGATAGGAGTTACAAATCGATTGTTGAAAGTTAGAATAATTGTTGCTAAAACGCTAAATATTTACTGGTCTATTGACAGTAATTCTGGACGGAAAACCCCACTCAAATATTTTTTTGTCGTGGCGTACGCGTAGGCAAAATATATATTTCAGCAGGGAAATATGAAGATATTTCCACCTCCTACGTAAACGAATTATCCCCCTTCCCCTGAGAGAGCGTCGTTTCCCCCTTGGGATTTTGCACGAATCACAGACAACTGTGGTTCTACCTACTAGCGATTGGTCAACGCGTCCCTTCCCCTGCCCTACTCCTGGCAGTGGGGTGTCCAATTTTGTCGGCGCGGTTGGGAAGATAAAAGTTTGCCGGTAAATTTTTGTGAGGGTGCTGTACCTACTTTGTGGAAATAAAATATCTGATACATTAGTTTAATTGAAAATAACGAAATAAATTGTACAAATAGACAGTTTCATTTGAGTAACAATAACTTGGAAGGAAATATTGTTGCGAAAATATAAGCAATTTGTGTAGACTTCTAACTTGAGGGTTGTCCAGCGGACAGATATATCGGTCAAACTGTTTGTGGAGACTTACAAGTACGAGCAAAAGCATTTAAGTAAAAATTTTCTTTTATTCGTGATCGTCTGCATTGTCTTGGAGAGAGCTATCGTTTCATTCGCTGAGAAATTAACAATAAATTGATTTAACTTTACAAATTTCAGAATTTCTACTGCTGAAGTATGAAAAGGATGTGTTATCATTCTTTTTCCACAATAACAGATGCATCAACTATAATGTCATACCTATAATAATGTTAACTCTAATAACTATAACAACGTAATTTTCTCTTATTTGTTATCGTCTTCATTATGTTGGAGAGAACTATCGTTTCATTTGCTTACAAATAAGCAATAAATTGATTTAACTTTCCAAATATCAGAATTTCTACTGCCGCAGAGGGAAAAGGATGTAGTACGACTCCGGATATAGAGAACTCGTATAAAGTGAACCCTCGGTTATAGTGAACTAAAAACATTGGTTCCGTTTCTCGTACATTAGAAATAAGCATAAGAAGATTCTGTTATAATGAACCTGCACCTCGACTTTACTGAACGTACGAAATACAACGCCCTGGAAGTTAATTGGATCTCTGATGTTATTAGGCAAGTAAAATGGCCTTCGGAGAGTGGGACGGTGTTCCAACATTGGAAGAGGCATTGAAAGGTGTCAAGACCGCATTATGATACTTAGAAACATATGACAACGCAGAATCAAGTATGGAGAGAGCATGAACTCTGACCGGAGAAGGATCTAGAGAAATTACAAATGATAAATGTACGAAGCAACAATTGGAAATTGATTTTTAAGGACAAATGAAGATACTGAAATTTTCAGTTCATGTTGAATTTTGCTGTATCTCTATATTAATAAAATCAATCATTGTGGCGAAATTCTATTTAATTTGAACATTGGGTATAGTGAACCTCGGATATAGTGAATAATAACATGCGAGTCCCCAGAAGTTCAGTATAACCGGAGTCTACTGTATTATCATTATGATTTGATTTGATTTATTTCATCAAAAAACAGTAAAAACTCTATGACGTATGGGGGAGAAGATAATCTGCGCATGCTTTCTTGAGTACTAGAATCCCTTCCCAACATTTTAACTAAGTTGAAAAATGAATGAAAGTTAATACAACAACAATAATAATAATAATAATAATAATAATAATAATAATAATAATAATAATAATAATTCAAAAGCGCGAGATTAGTAACGTTTGAAAAGCTAGACATTTTCCCGAGTAACAGAAAAACTATTTGCAACGGTAAACGAACTGTAGATTTCAATTTTCTGCATTCGAATTTCTGCATTCTGCATGATTCAACCTTTTTCCATAACAACAGATACATAAACTATAACGTAGACATACACATAAATCGTTATGAAATATTGTACACAGTCGTTGAATAAAATATTCTCGTATATAGCTACGAATTCACTGGTGTATTTTATGAAATAGGTTCCAAAAATATTTAGTATTTCTACTGTAAAATTGTGGTTTTGTTAGTTACATTCTTATTATTCTGAGCAGTCCTTCAATTTTATCACAGAATGTCCATGACGAAATAAAAATAGAAATGTACAAGGAATTAAATAAGTATTTTTCATCATTTGCCACGAATAAGGTCTAAATTAGAGTAATGGATTCGAGTTTGATTATTAAATTTATAGTAACGAATGAAAGAATTTGTATTCTCAGGATTACACGACATGTAGGCATGTTCAAGAAAATTTAATGTCCACTTCACATTGTTGCAAGTAACATTTTTCTTGTGAACATACTGTATCGCCATTTTGTAGAGGGAAATTTTCTGGCGTTCAAATATTATTTTTGTTTGGGAATTTGCCCAGGGGAGCAGCGCGGCCACGCCCGCTCTATCTGGGCCGACATCAGCAAGTCAGACCTCAATGTCGCGCAGCGGTCACTCGGCTGCCTTCGCCCCCACCACTCGCCTCGGCCCTCACCTTCGCTGCAGCTCCCTCGCCCACCGCCCCGCCCGGCCACGCCCCACCCTGCTCCGCTCTGCCCCACCCGCCAGGCCCCCCTCCCCCACCACCGCCCGGCTCCCGGTCCTGCCTGCCGCAACCCGCCCGCCCCACCCTTGTCACCATCAAGTAGCTCAACGCTCACCACCTTCCTCTTCCACCTGCTAGCTTCCACCGTTGCCCTGCCTTCGCGACCATTGTGCACCCGGGTACCTGTAACCCATTCCTTGGGCACTGAGCGCTCGGCGGTGACGCGTCCGCTGCCCCCTTAGACCGGGAGTCAGAAAGAAAAACGACGTATCGTAAGCTCAAAGCTAACACTTTTTGGGAAGTTAGCCTGTGATATGACGCGCAGGAAAACGCAAGTATGGCGGCTTCTAGGTGTGATGGAATTGTATGCCAGACCGATGAGGCATCTCAAACTGTACGCCACATTGAATTCAAAGTGTCATTTTTTAATACCCTCTTGTATTGCGAGCTAAATGCTAATGTTTTGGCCTAATGGTAGCTGTCTCAGGGGAGGGGGCTAGTTCGTTTACGTACGAGGCGGAAATATCGTCATATTTCTCTGCCGAATGAGAGATTTTGCCTGCGCGTACGCCACAACGAAAAAATATTTCTGAGCAGAGTTTTCTGTCCAGAATTACTATCAATTACAGTAAATATTTAGCATTTTAGTAACAATTATTCTAACTTTTAATAATCGATTCGTAACTCCCGTTAAACTGCTATTTTGATATGTTCATTTCAGGCACAATTTGCGGAGCCTTCCCGACTGTTCTAATGCATATTTCGAATTTGTTTATAAAAGTATATAGTTGCAAAATTGTTAATTCGCAGTTTTCGGCTCTGGGACATCGAGAGATTTTCCTCTTTCGATTTGTAAAAGTTGGAAATTGTTTGTAAATTTGCAAATGTAAATTTTTTATTCTCTCATCTGAATGGCGTTTAAACGTGATACAAAATTCCGGAATTCGATCGGTGCTATCATATTTCGTTCTCGAGATATGTCTAATTGTTTACAAGAAATTAACATCTTACGATGACCACATTTGTTTGCACTTAACACAAGCATACTGAAAAACAGTTCTGCAATGTCGCGCTTTTGCCAGCCACATATGCGCTTTTGCCAGCCATATAAAAAGCACTTAGCTTGTAAACAAATTCTGTAGCTAATTTAATAACGCTAAATTTATCTTTATACGACGAATATGACCATAACTTTAATTTTGTTTTTATATTCTCTTTTAAATCCTGCAATTTGCAAGTCGATATATTTATCAAATAGGGAGGAAATTGATTATAAACAAATTATTTTTCAAGGTGCTTTACGTGGAAACGATAGATTCTGCTTTTCAAAAAAAGGGACGTTGAGCAATCGAATAGCTGTATTTTTAATATTTTCAAAGGCTACAGTGGTCACCGAGAGTCAGAAACTATTTGTTCCACTTGTTAACCATTACCATTAACAAAAAAAAGTAGGGAAACATACTATTAGCTGTTTGCTGTTAACTGTATTGGATTGGATGAATGGAATGTTAAAGTTTTGAAATACATGAATATTCAATTTTGCGTATTGAAAGATCGCATGAGTAGAATCACACTCACAAAATGCTACTTTATTTACACAATTATTGTGTAAAAAATTTGTGTATAACCCACATACTTTCGAAAAATTGAACATGACCTAATTTGAAGATATGTTTCTGATGTACACATTTCATTAAGAAAGAATATTATCTTCGTAAATGTAGTTGTAGGAAGAATTTTGAATTTTTGCAATTTTCGATAAATCAGGGATTTTAACGAACTTGAGACCTGCACCATTTTATTAAGCATCCTTTACGTTATCCGACGACAAAATTGAATAAAAAAAGTTGCTACACTTTTTGAGAAGAAATTGATCAAAAATTAAAATTGCCTCTATTTCACGTAAAATTACGCGAAAAGTACTCAAAATTTCGAAAAATTGTACATGACATTTCAAAATCAGTCTTTAAAGAACAGATCTCATTAATCAAAAAAACTCTGTATTCAGTTGTAGAAAGACGCCAAAAAATATAATTTTTGGAAAAATCAGAAATTTTAAGAAAATGAGACCTGCACCATTGTCTTAAGCTACGATAGAATCAAGTCATTTCCAACATACCGTAGATTAGGACACGCTTCTTCAGCGATCATTAGCAAAGTATTTGGACAACCTTAATGAACAGAACAAAAGGGACAAGGAATTTGAGAAAAGGAGAAAAAAACAGCATACGGAAATACAGGAAATACATGGTATCGGAAAAACAGGATAAAATTAGTAGGGAATTAATGGAGTAGAATAAATTATTAAACGAGAAGATCAGTTGACAGGAGACGATGGAAGAGTACGTAAGGAAAGTAGGCGAGGAAATCAGCAGTAACATTAAAGCTCGCATAGAGGGGAAGATAGACGTTGAGAATCAGAGCATAGTTGAAATACGCGAGAAAGTCGCGTGCTGTTGAAGTCAGTGTCGCGGAAAATCGCAATGAACTCACTACGGCAACAAGTAGAAGCGAATGTCCAGTTGTCGCATTCGACTTTGAAAACTGAGGACCTGATGGTAATATGCTGAGCTGAAAGGCGAGGTTAAGAAACGTGAAACACAAGTAACGGTACCTAAATCCGAAATTGACGGGTTAAAGGAAGTTAAAATAGCTCCGAACATACTAGATTAGCTGCTGCATGTTTCACTACCATCTTCGTTGAAATTTTCCGAAGGAATTTTGCGACGGAAGAGAGAATCCACATGCGTTTATGAGAGCGGCATTATGACTAGCGTTTGGTAATATGAGAGATTTCGCGACGCGCAAGATTATGGAACTCAAATCGCTATCACCTCCTGTTAGTGACCAGGAGATCATATGCATATTAACGCGACAGTATCCTGTATCCATCCAGAATTTGTTGCGAAGTATAGGATACACGGACTTACGAAAGTTTCAGAATATCCTAGGGAGTTATGCCCTCGCGTTTGCTAATGTCGCGAAGCCGAAAGGCGACAAGAGCGTGAACGTGGCCAGCCCTCAGTTTACGAGCAAACAAACAGTGGGAGACGCCGAGAAGAGTAGACCGGAAAATTCAGAGAAAGAGAGGGAAGATAGATGAAGCCAGAATAGTGTGTTAGTGCCAGCATTATCTTAGTTAATGCCTTATTTTACGTGGCGAGACTCGGGCCATCAGGCCCGCTCTACCGTCTAACCACGCAAATTTCGCTACGCTCCTTTCACCATCTAGCGGAGAAAGGAAGTATCTTGGACGACGAACCAGGCGGATCTCAATTTTGCTCAGAGGTTTCTTAGGCTTGAGGATCTTTTACATGCAGTAAATCTACTACATGGGACAGCCGGCTTTACTTCCCATCCAAAGGAAGGCGTACGAAGGATTTTTTCGCCCTTAAAAATCCACGGCTGCGATCGGGTTTGAACCCGCAAACCCAGGTACAACAGTCCGGTACGCTGACCGTTATACCATCGAATCTTAAGCTAGCTCTCCATTAATTACGGAAAATTTTCAGGTACAAAAAATTATTTTTGTGCAATTAATTAGCAATTAAATAGTTCTAAATGGTGGCATATATGGTTTTGTGGTAATCGATTTTGGTAGTGCTAGCTTAAGAGAGGTATTGTTTCGCGGGCTGTCGGCCAGCTCACTTGCCATCTTGTAAACTGAGTTTAAGGCTGGAAGAGGGGATGGCGCAGTTTTAATACCGCTCCCGCATTCACCTGCCATCTCTTTGCTGAATTCCATATAGCTCGGTGGCTGAAATCCATTACGGGCTTGAGAGGTGCTGTTCCTCGTGTCGGTGTTGGGAATCATTTGCAACACAGCAGAAAGAGTATGGGATCATACTACTAAGAAGAAGTTCAACTTGTATTGTACGCCAAGACCCGGTTGTTGTAGCTGAAACCCAACTCCCTCGATGAGGTCAGCTTTCGGACGCTCGCTAGGGTCTCTCTTCGTCTGTTAACGCTTGTACAAAAAAAGACGTTCATTCGAAGATAGATCACTCGCACGTTATTAAAGTGATTTATTTTTAACGTTAACGTGTCAAAGGGACATTAGCCGAAAATTTCTGGTTGTTGTGCAACACTGCAACAATGCCACGAACCACCACTGCCTGGAAGGGTTTAACTGCATCCGGAAAGTAACGATCAGAACAGTCGAAGTACGAATTGGATTCCGGCAAAAGGCACAAATCCAAGGATGTTAAACACGTCTAGCAAATGTCCGAGCCACGCCCGTGATAGAATCTGTGGTACTCGAGTCAGCAGCCCTCCCGATCTTCTTCAATTGATGTTTAATCGTAACTTATGGATCGTTAAGCTTATGGCCGCGCTCTGTGCGATTGAGGGCAGCGGGTGATTTTTCAACAATCCCTTCTCGCGAAGCGTCATTCCCAATAGCGCATACCAAGCGCACTCTTGCTTTGATTCCACGGGCGCTGGCCGTCCGCGGCGTGTCGGTGGCCGGTGCGCGGTGCCTGGCGCTGTCCAGCGGCCACCGGCGGCGCTCCCGTTCCGCACGCCCCCGCGCCCGCACGCCTGGCTTCATGCATGTCGCCGCGCCGCAGCCGCTGTCAGAAGGACGTGCCGCACGCAGCCCCTTCGGCCCTGCCCGCGCCCCCGCCCCGCCCCGCCCACGCCTCCGCGCCCGCCGCAACGCTGCCCGTCTCCACCGCCTGGCGGACCTCACCGGCTCCCAACGCCGCGCCGCCGATACTTCGCTCGCCGACGGGAAAGGCGCAGGCAGGAAGAGAGGGTTGGCGGGTTGCTGCTTTAGTTCCGCGGCGCAAATGGGATGACGCGCCGACGTCGGGGGGGGGGGGCTGTTTGCAGCCCGCAGACACTGGCAGACGAGTTCGCGAGAGGCCGACGCACGCGTCACCAGCTGGGGAAAGAAAGAATGCGGCCGAGGACGGGCTGAATGAAGTGTTGCCAGCCGATATTGACTGTCTTCTACAAACGTTGCCTTCCATTCCCGAGAAAACAAAATGCTCAAAGGGAATGAAATAAATTACTTTTAAAGGCTTTATTTTCGCTTCAGTTTCACGGACCCGATACTACACTTGCTACAGAAACAATGAAGTATCATATTCTTGTGAACGGTGTTATACTATTCGATTTCTCCCAAGCATTTCGCAATCATAAAATGTTGCTCCTTGACAAGTTGAGTATCTTCACGCATCTCATCAATAACACATATAGATTGTTTTTCCACACCAAACCATGTTTACTCAAGATTTTTAATTTTGTTGACGCCAGTAGAAGTTATGTTAGCGATCATACTACATTTTGTGTACAGTAACTATTCAACATCGATTGGCATCAACAGGACAAATCCCTTCGATTCTATAAAATGTTTCATAGGTAATACCACGAATGCTTTGGAAATTGTCGATAAATCTCTAACTCGCGAAGCAAGGAGGGGATTTACCTAAGAATTTCCAAACCACTTGTGGTATTTAATAGGACTTTTCCACGAAAGTAATCATGTCTAACAAAGTTACAAAAGGCTCCAAATATTGCAATTACTGAAAGCTATGTTAAAAATCAAAGAGGTTATGTTCTAGTACATAGGCATTGGACATCTTCATAACGATCGCTGTATAACGTCTCCTAAGAAAGATGAGTCACAGTTTATGATTGGCCAGTTGGGAGAAGCGGTAAGAAAAATGGAAAAGGAAAAGCGATAAACTTTTTGAGATAGACCGCTCTGATTGCTGTATTGTATAAATATGGTTAAACACTATTGATTTTAATTTCAAGAGCGGAATAGTCTCTGATATGTTTTTCAAATATGAACGCGTCACGAACAAGTAAGAAGACGTTTTCAAGCATTTGCATTATTTCGGCATCATTAACAACACCTACATATGGTAACGTTCAATTTTGTACTATTACTGCGTAAATAAAACAAACGAGTAACCCGCGTGCTAATTTATAAGTTATTTGCGAGGATGAAACTGCATTTGTGCGTTTTAAAAGTTGTAAAAACAGACGCTGAAACGATCGTATTTTGTGTATCAAAAAACGCAATTTTCAGCACTTTTTAAGACTGAACTGACTAATAAGATGTTATATAGCTTCATCGTCAGGTGGTAAGGGAGAAATATCAGAAAATATTTAGAAGTTAATTGAAATAGGTCGAAGATAAACAAACATGTGTTTGCGAAAGCAAAGCATTGACGAACCGAAAAAGTTTTCAAGAAAAATTGGAATTCCAAGAAGTGTATTTCCGTCAAAAACTCGGTATCGATTTTTTGTCAACCTGTGTTCGCCCATTGCTCATGGTTACACATCTTCCGATCCACCATACAGGAAAAATTATGAGTCAGTGGACTCGTCTCTGTCTACTGGTAAGGGATAAAAGAGTCTATATTTTTATGTAACTTTCTATAACAGATTATGGTGAAGTCAGGCAACTAAATGTTTAAAATTTACTTTTATACTGAATTTGCATAGCACAAATAAAAATGTTCAACATGAAAATGCCCGCCGAAAATACCACTTTACACTTGTAACTTTATACTACTAATATTCTAGGATACGTAAAAGTAAACAAAACGCCTATTTTAAACTAACAGAAAATTGGCTGTTACGCTTGTAGAAAATATGCTTAGTCTGAAAGAAAACTCCAAATTTTCTAGTATGGTCAAACAAGCAACTGTTCACACTTAAATTAGATTATTTCATTCCAATAAACAATTTTATCATCCGCTACGGTACTCGTTTATCGGCTATTGAGAAACAAATTGGCCATATAGCTCCAGTTGCCAACCCGAAGATAATTGCAAAAATATCTGTTTTGTTTTTATCGCCTCTAACATTCTATTTCATAAATTAGAAAATGTGTCTTTCAGACCTTTTTTTAATTCATCAACCGCGAAATTTCCGATGAACTATCAGGTAGCCAGTTTTTTACATAGACTTTTGTAAAAAATATTTATGCTCCTGTAAAATTTAAATGCATATTTAATGTAAATTTGAAAGATTTATAGACATATTTTTGACAGTTCTGATGCAAGTAAATTTGGCCTCTAATGATAAAATACGAAAACGAAAACCATGGAGAAAATCAAATGGTCTGGGATCCTATAATTTCTTGTGGTTTTAAATTTAAGAAATTTTACACGTCTTATATCACTCCCATGCTGAAAACAATCGATTGGTTCTCTGATAATGAAAATCCGTTAGTTGGCCCAAACGCCCTACGGGTTAGAATAAATATGACTCAGATGAAAATTTCTCCTACCTTCACCCAAGGAAGGATAGAGAAAATAAAAGATAAGAAATACGAAAGAGCAGGGACAGCCTTTTCGGCGAAAACTGTACATCTAAATGTAAGAATTTTTTAATATTTTGAGTCCCCGGCAGCCGACCGCGCCGCTACCCCACCCTAAGCCGCCCCTGGGGAGGAATGATTTAGTTATTCCTTCCTCGTGCGGGAGTCCTACAACTAATGCTGCATCCTGAACCTCCATCACCAAAGACTTCGGATCTTCCATTCTTCTTTCTCTATTCGTCTCGCGCCTATGGTTTGCAGTCCATCCACGATCTAAGACTTCCTCTCTTTTCTCCAGGAGGTGGGTGCAGTAGAGGCATTTTTGCTTTATTTTTGTTATTATTATTATTATTATTATTATTACTATTGTTGTTATTATTATTACTATTATTGTTATTATTATTACTATTATTATTGTTTTTGTTGTTGTTATTATGTTGATATTTTCAGTTTTTTAAATCTTGCCACCGAGATATACTCAATTGCAGTTAAATGCATGTTTCCTTATTTGCGTCTGTTCCCATCAGTCTCTGTTTTCGGATGTCTCGATCCCGGCTGAGTCGTAATTCCAAGTGCAACCCCTGGGTTACATCATTATTTTCCATAATCTTCGCGCCGATGAGGTACGAGTACGTAAGCCCGCGTCGATGTAAGTACCTACTTTTATCCTGTCTCATGAGCCCGTCGGACCTTGGAATGGTTAAGTAGTTGGGAACCAGGGTTCTCCTAAGACGGCGCTAATTGCAGTGGGTCGTAGGCCCATTGCGCCACAGATATCTAAACTTTTCCTCGCACTAGTTTCCGGGATAGACCTCTTGTGATAGCTCAGCGAAATGCCTCTGCAGCATCGTTGACCTGTAGGTCTTAAGAATCAAGCCCCAACAATGGAATTCCATCACTGACTGATTTCTAGAGGAAAATGTAATCGGCTGGTTACTCTCATCTGTATTCTTTCTGTTTTTTCGATCAATACCAGGCGAATGTCTGAACAGTACCCACGGGCCGCGTGCGATATTTCCTTCCTCATCCTTGTCCCCTTGCCTCCCATTTCACACACACACACACGCGCGCACACACACACACACACACACACACACACACACACACACATACACACTGCAATCTTGCGCGTACAATCTTACAATGTTGTACGAACAATTAATCTTGCGCACATTGTAATACAACACATCTCGAAATCAGTCGAGAGCATGGAGCTTGTCCCGGCTGGGACGATGCTTTGCTGGGTGGGATACCTGGAAGACAAAACAAGCCGACGTATAAGGATATCACGATCTAGCGGGCGAGTATCACGACAGGTTCCGAGGCATTACATGCGCTACACTTACGGAATTAACGTCTTCAGCGGTTGACGCACCCGGAATTAATATTCACTTTCTCACTCAGCCACTTCGCGGGAAGGGGATAGGCATTAGAGGAAGGATTCGTGTCGAGGGGTGATACACGCATGCACACCTTGCCACAACATAATTAAAATCATCCATGCCTTTCACGGGTTCGCAGCCCACAGCCTTTGATGCTCTTCTGGAACATTGTTGGCGAGCAGCGCACTTTCTTCACGGGGGCCGTGCACGTCACCCGCATTGGAGGAACAAAGCTCACATGTTTGCATTAAAACTTCAAAACTTCGGAAGCTACTGTCTACAATATTCACTTTACAAAAACGTGCCACCCATCGGAACAAAGTTTTTCAGCATTACCTTAGATTAAACATTAACGAAACGTGACCGACTTTCTTCTAAGGATGAGGATTGATGGGGACAGCGCATGAGTGGTCGAAGTTACATTTCTTTAATGCTGAAGAAAAGGGGATGAAAGTTATGTAGTTGTGAGGTAACATTGGTAAATGAAAAAATTTGCGATTTAACTCCTAACGTGATGGTCTACTCAACAATATACTACAGTGACAGTTCACCATCTTACACAGCAAATAGTGTCTCATTATTTTTTTAAACGATTTTCTTATACAGTGGATTAACGCTTTACAAATGAGTTTTGATATATTAACAAATAGCTAACTTAGCTTTAGCCTAAATGTGAGTGGAGTGAGGCCACTCCCTCTGCAATGCGTTCTTTGGTGCAGTGCCCTCAGCACCTGGGCCAACAGTCACAACAATTAATAAGTTTCATTTGCGATTTCTTTTCCATCTTGCTTTTTGTTGTGCACTTGCTATAAGCTTTAACATCCCAACAAGTATAAAATAGTCTAAATCGCATAAGATTATATATCAAGCGGCTATTTTTTGCGCATTTTCACTGCGATAGTTGTCTGTTTACGGCATGTCCCCTCTACTGGTCCTTCCGAAAACTTGATGTGCACCTGGCAAGTGGAACAAGACAGCCAGCTGTTCTACAAACTATCTTTTGCTTAATTGAAATGATTGAAGGCGTTGTCATTGTCAACAATACTATTTATTTCAATAAGAGCAGCTTTCGATGGCTTAGCCATCATCATCAGTTTTCTGCTGTCTGAAAGTCACAAAAACGACTTTGTTGTTGACAATGACAACGCCTTCAATCATTTCAATTATGTAAATGTCAACTACAACTCAACACTAAACCAATATCTTTCGCTTGCCGGAATTTACACGAGCCCAGTCATTGTCTAGCGAAAGTCCCCGCCGGCCAGCTAGCTGTCCTCGTGTAAACGGCGCTTAAAGCGCGACACTGACTACTTCACTAATAATTGGTCTACACTGTGCAAGTGATCCCGATGTCCATAATCTGAGCCGGAACGAATGGACTAATTAAAGATAAAAAGCCCATTAATGAGAGCAACAATTTGAAGAGGCACGCCAGTCGGTAGTCATAAGCCGGGACCGCTGCGGTGGAAGGGGCCGTCTGAAAGTGGGGAGGGCGGCCACTCGGCAAGGGAGGATGTGGGCTGCTGGGCAGGCGCGTTGCACCCGCCGCCGGCCGTGAAGAAGGCCCGGCCGTGGCACCCCCACCTTCCCCCTCCCCCCCCTCCCCCCCCCGCCCCCCGCGCCGAGAGACGCATTCCCGCGCACCCAGCTCCACGCCAGAGGAACACGTATTTCCGCCCCGCAAGTTGAAAGCGGGGTGCAATTGACTCTGAGCTGCCTTGCCAATTCACGCTCTTATCTGCGATTCCTTTCAACTATATTTGAATTTCCCATCGCACGTCAAACATTAATGAGTATTATATAGAGCAGAGGTCGCCACACTTTAGAAGCTTGTGAGAAACCAAGAAACCAAGACTTTTTTTCAAATCTTCATGTATTTGTTTATTTTTTGTAAACATACATTTCTATTACATATTTTTAAAAAATTAATAAAACTGTATACAAGAAAAATAAGTGCCATCTATTTGAGCTCTGTAGAACAAGGCCTGGTTAGCCAACCTTCAGCGTGACCAGGATCCACAAAAAATTTTCCCGCGATCTAGTAGTAGCACGGTTTGGCGTTAACTGATATAAAGGGTTGATTTAATAAATATAATTAAAACGGGCAAAACTAGAGAAATTATTCGAGAAAATCTTTTTTTCAACCTTTACACTAAAATTTTATACACTTCACATAAATTCTATACAAATTTAAATAAAAATACGGGTACAATTCTAGATCAGCGCTGACCAACCATTTTGTCTACTCGGGCAGTTCAAAAACAGGGCGTATTTGAGTTATTTTGATGTCAAGCTCGGAGATCAAGATGTGGGCTCCTCATATTGTATGCATGATATGTACGAAATATTTGCGACAGTGGAAAAATGGTGCAAGAAGTCTTACATTCGACGCACTGTTGATTTGGAGGGGCCTAAAACCATATTAATGATTGTTATTTTTGCCTTGCCAAAAGAAAAGAAAAGAATTTTCTTGTACCTGCAATGAATATTGCGTTTTGTCGTCAGCGGAAAAAGGATTTGCTGCTTTCCTTTATGAAAGACGAAACCTTACTGTTCTACAACGATGTAAATATTCTTATTAAAAAGTTGGGTTTACAGAATATAAGTCAGATGAATGGCGACCTTTGACTGACAGTTCAAGAATAATCCTGAAATGTGTACTCTTACACAACGGCAACAAATACAGCTGTGTTCCAATTGGTCACTCAGTCTGCATGAAAGAAGACTACGAGACAATTTCTTTAGTTTCAAAAATATTAAGTATTATGAACATCACTGGGTAGTTTGTGTTGGTCTGAAGATGGCGACTACACAAATTCTCCCTGCTTTATATTTCTGTGAGATAGCAGAGACATAAATGAGCATTGGTTGAGAAAAACTTGGTCTCTGAGGAAAGGAGGATAGTTGTGAGGGAAAACAATGTGATAAATTTACCCTCAGTTGCTCGAGAGAAAGTTATTCTCTCTTCTTTGTATATCGAGGTAGGCTTGATGAAGCAATTTGTATAGTCGTTGGCAAGGGATGTTTTGTATTTCCAGTGTATATTACGTACATTTCATCATCAAGGAGTCACCATCAAGAAACTGAAAACAGGAATTTTCGATGATTCTCAAATAAGAAAGTTCGTAAATTATTCAAATTTCTTGGGATCCATGAGCGGAAATGAATCGAGTGCCTGGTCTTTTTTGTTCTAGTTGTGAAAAACGTTCTAGGAAAGCATAAAGCACCAAAATTTTCACAATTCGTAGAATGCATTCCAATTTCCATGTGCTTGGCTGCAATGAGTATTAAGGCCCATTACCTACATAGCCACTTGGATTGATTTCCTTCACTTGATGATCTAAGTAAAAAGTAAGGTGAAAGTTTTCACCAACAATTTCACCAACAGGAGAGAGACACCAAATTCTAGGACATGCAGTGTAAAAGTAAGGTATATGATGATAATTCTGTATTTACAAAACTAGTGCTGATAAGGCAAAACTAATGCATTTAATGCAATCAGTGAGATCGAAATACTCAGGAAAACGTTTAATATCTGAGTCACCAAAATGAATGACAGTGTTATTGATGAACACTGCCACAGCTCAAGAGTTGAAAAGCGGGTCATCTGTTAGCAATTTCTGTTGCTAGAGTTTTGAGATGTTGAGCAAAAGATAAAAGTACACATTTATTGCCACTTACAGTTTCAACAATAGACTTCAAATTTGAAAAATGTGAAAGGGAATTTCTTTTTAAATGTTCAATCCATAGCTTCAGTTTCTTCTGAAAAGCATTTCTTAGATTTATCGTACCTGAGCTGTTGCAACCTTTTCCTGTTAATTCCTTCTTTAATTCACTTAATTTCGAAGTGATATCTGCCAAGGACATTGTATTAGTACATTTATACAGTCCAAATGGTAAATAATTCATTATGTATCATTGTTAAAATTAATGATATCATTGTTACTTTTCTTGTGATGCTCAGTATTGTCTCTAATTGTATAGAAACAGTTATGCAGCAGAAACGATTTGACTTTGGATTTAAACTTTTCTATCGAATTTAATCGTTTAATGTAATCTGGCGAAGTGTTGTAAAATAATGTACATATATTGTATGTGAATTTTTTGTAATGAGCTGTTGATACTGTCACCTGATGAATATGATTTCTACGTCGAGTGTTATAGTAATAGACTTCGGCATTTTCTGAAAATATATTCCCGCCCTTAAGCAAGTCATTTTTGACAAAAACCACTGATTCGTAAATCAACAGACAAGGTAATGGTAAAATTCCTAGATTAATGAAGAGAGGCTTTCAAGAATCACGTGGGTGGGATTTGGTTATTATTCGTACAATTCGTTTTTGTAATCTAAAAGTCTGGGAGCTAAGTATGTCTAGTGTAAAAGGTTAATGTGTCCCCCTGAGGAACATAGTGGGTACCCGGCGCGGATAATCGAAATCGACATCCTCTGAAGCTGGAAAAAGCCCCATGAAGAAAAGAAATTTAAAGAAAATATGACTTTCCCGCTAGCGAGTTAATTTAATAGCAGCAGTTTCACAAATTCTTCCTTTACCGTGAACTCCTAAAAAGATAATTCCTATAAATAAACACAACTGTACAATATTTGAAATACCAGTGCTTTCATCACATTGAATTGAAAAATATTCAAATGTCTGCCAGACCTCATATAATTGACATTCCGAATTATTAAATTTTGTGATTAGTCAAAATACTTTCTTAGGAACACACATGTAGTTAGACAACAAACACACGGATTTTCCTCTGCGTGTAATAAAACAATACAGTTTCTCCCATAAAACCATAAGTTATTTGCCTTCTGACCCAATCCTTTAACGTTTATCAATGATGATAGATAGTATTGATTGAACTGATAGTACTGAATAAAGTAAAAAACGAATAATTAAAAACTCTATACCACAAAGACTGTATAGCACTCTGAAAGTCGACTACTATTTGTTACAACACAAGACATACGAGAACTGAACTGGAATTCACAACTTCTCACGGTAACGAGCAAAAATGATTGTTTTGAATTCAACATACTACAATGAAATTAAACTATTCCAATATCTGTCGGCTCAACAACGACTAAACGCCCTCCATGCTACGCATGCGCGTTGGTCCCTGAGAAGGGAAGTTCGCCTGAGTCTCACGCCGGACGCTGCAACGCGACCGTTGCAAGGTCATCGATAAGGAGAGAATGCCGAATGCAAGATTCCTTTCCATATGACTTTGAACATTACATATGAGAGTCACTGTCTTAGAACTGGTGCCATCAGCAACAGCCAGAGGATGGATTTCGGATCTTGTATTAGGGGCAAAGGGTCCCCCCGAATAAGATAGTACAAAGTTATCCTAAACCATATGACATATGAGGAGTTATACTATAACTCGATCATTAAAATTAGATTTTTAAAAGTTCTCTTAAACTCCGTCCCACCACCCACACATACAACGAGAATCGTTTTATTAATTTTAAATTTGTCGTCAACTTAACACATTTTTTATCTGATTAAAAATATGAAAAATAAGAAAATAAATTATGCTATCACAAAAAAGGTTTTATTTTCTCGTTGCGCAGTAGAGAGAAAGTCAATGCTGCGCGAAAAAAGGGCTTTATGTTTCTTCGAAAAAAGACTTATGTTTCTTGAATTCGTCGTCAATTAAAAAAATAGGCACTACTGAATTCTCATATGAAGGGCGACTGAAAAGTACACGCGGGTGTATTTTTAGACTGTTCTAGATTATTATAAAAATGTTTTTATTAAAGCATTATCTGCTTGTTAAAAAGTTTAAACACACTCCATACCAAATGACAAAATGCTATAGAACATTCTTTTGTTTGCTGCAGTGTAGAACAAATACGTCCAGCCTTAAATGAAGAATAGAATAGCATTTCAAATATGTTGATGAAAAATTACAATTTAAATATTTTTAATTTATGCATTTATCTTATTCTCTAAAAATGAAATTTTGAGGGAACTATTAAACGCCATAACGTGTAGAAAATTTAAAATAAAATTTTGTTTAATTTATTTGAACGAAATTAAACATTCTCTGAAAAGTACTACCTCTTCTAGTTGTCACTCTATTAATTACATATGGTGTTATAGGAATGTCTTAGGTAATGTAATGGAATCGAAAATTCATGAAAAATTGAGGCAAAATTTGGTGGTTGAAATAATCGTACTTCCATATTTTCGAGAAGTGCTCCTTTTTCTTTTGAATGGACCCGAAAATATATAAAAATCTCAAGAAGAGTACGAGAGCATTATTTGGCGCTAATATAATGTTAAGGCAATTCAATTAAATCGCGTCATTTAATCTCTATTTAATTTATTGATGATGTACTACAAAATACGCATTAATGCCTCTGTATGAACAAATAATTTAAGAGAAGGAAGGTGATCAAACTATACTTCGATTTTTTATACTGGCTGATGATATTAAATCATTGTTACACTTGCTGCCTTATAACATTAATCTTTTTATAGTAATAGTAATTAACGAAACGAGTGTATAAAGAGGGTTATAATTGCATAAATTGTATGTTCAAGAAAACGAGCGACTATAGGAGTGAATTTTCTTGTATACCACTAGTGCAATTATACCCCTTTATACACATGTTACGTGCAACATTCGTTCGTTTCCATTTACGAATAATTCAAATTTTAAGAAATTCTAGCACATCTTTCTCACCCGAGGCATGCATTTCATAGCGTAGTATTGCTTCTGAAAAATATATATTTTAGAGGGTCTTGAATTGTTTGTGTTTCCACGAAATATTTGCAAATGGAAGGTGCTGGACATATTGCGGATAAAATATTAGAAGCTGACAAAGTCATGAAAACATGACTTTCCACAAAAAGTAAAGACATGTATGAGAGAGAATACAATATGTATAAATATTTTAAAAAACTAGTCACTTCTGACACAGTTTTGCTATAGCATACCTTTTAGAACTGGTAAACACAACTGATATTTACATTTTTTATATTCGTAATCCTAAAACCAAATATTTTACATGTAAAACATTTAATTTATTCACGTTAAATATTTTATGTTGTTCCGTATGTCAGCTAGCTTAACGTTTGCTTCCCCAACTTAGTTTTATTCGTTCGTTATTTATATGTAGCTGTTGTAGGTACTACGTAAAGTGTGATGTACATTTTTGTTCATTTTTCATGGCCGACTGCAAATACCTTGGCTACGTCTGTTTTATACATTCTTAATTAAACGATTGGGCTCTTGTATGAATTCTGATTGATATGTGTGTTGTTTTAATTGCACGGTGGAATTTTAATTGCACGCGTGCTATTATCATAGAGATAATCAACGATTTTTCATGGAATTGATGAGCATATTTAGTTAACTAAACGAAAAACAGTGGTAATCACATTTCTGAGGCCTGAGCCCCATTAAGGAATTCGCGAATTAATTAAAAATATTCATCTTATAAGGCAGGAGGTGTAACAATGACATAATGTCGTCGGTCATTTGAAAATATCGAAGTATAGAGGAGGGTGATTTCAGTTATATTTGGAAATATATTCTGAGGTTTATGTAAAAACTTCACAAATTAATTATTTATCGCATTAAAAACTATTTGTATCATTTACGTAAAAACATTATTTGAATTTTATTCGAACACGTAAAAGTACTACCAGCCCAGAAAACTTTTTTTCCTATACTGGGATTGGCACTCAACTACTTCGGTCTTGCAAGCGCTTCTCTTGCCCACCACTCCAAAGCCTGAGTTGTCACTCGTAAATTCCCGACGCTTCAACGAGAAAGTTGAGCATTGCAATATTTGAAAATTTAGAAGTTATTATGAAAATCGGACCTAAAGACTTAGTTTTAATGTTTTATTCGTCGGGAAATCACTTTACGGAATACAGTTTGCATATAGCTGAAATCTCAAACTAAGAAACTAGTCGCAGTAACACCGCACTATCTACAACATTGATTCTAAAATTTTGGGGCGACCTCCCCCGAGGGAGGCGAAGAGGCAAGTGAAAGGGGGCGCGCGACCTATCGAGCCGTCTGTACCCGAACATTCCCGAGGACCTGGCGCGCTAGGAAGATTCGATTTTTATTTTCATTATTGCCTTGTTGCGTAATTTGTGACATAAGACATCGCTCAAGATCAGCTCAGCACAAAACGCAAGTATAACGATAAGTATAGAGATGGTGTTGAAAATCCACAGTGTGTTATTTTGCTAAGAAGTGTTGAGCATTGCTGCCATGGCACCTAGTCGTCTGGAACGACATTAGTCATCGAAACATGTTACTGTAAAGGACAGACGAAAGGGCTTTTTTCAGCAAAGTCTAAAAATTTAAAACGCATGAAGTTGAATAGTATTAATATGTTGTTTAGTCATCTGAAAGAGTGGTTGAAGCTTTATATTAGCTATCACTTCTTATTGCTAGGCGAAAGAAGAGTCATTATAGGAGAGATACTTGTGAAAACATGCCTTTGAAAAAAAAACAACAGAAACTATTTTGCTTTTTTTGGAGTATGTAACAATCAAGTAGTCCTTCCTGCAGGTATTAGGACCAGAAATGGCACAATAAAGTTCTTTCTATAAACGGCTAGCGGATCTATCTGAAATTTGATAAATTTGCAAAATAAATAAAAGTCACATTTCATTACAAAACATTAAGTGTCCTATCTGTTTCCTCATTAGAGTCAATTTTCCTAATCATAAAACACAACTTGTAAATATGTTTTTCAGGCCATTAATACAAACTACTACATTGTTTGGAGATTGTTTGTAAAGTAAATAGATGTTGGATTTATCCATTGTGAAGCTACATTTTATTTGTGGTGTCGCGCAGTGGAGGATCTAGGAGGAGGGGAATGGAGGCCATCCTCCCTAAAAGGCCTAGAGATTTGGTACCTTCCTTTATATGGCAAAATTGAATTATTTTAGAACTATGAAATTATTTAAAAATATTTTATAGTATCACACATACACTACAAAAATTATATACAATGTAATAACAAATATGTTTATTAAGTAACAAAAATCTATGATGGGCTGGATCCGCCCCTGTTGTCGAGTGATCAGCAAGGATTCAGACGGCCGCCGAGGGCACTAAGGCCCTGTGGAACTCGGAGCACACCCTATGAGCCGAAGAAGTCCCTTTCCTTCGCGGCCTCATTAATGGCCATCGTTTTTGTTTTTTTTATTAAAAATAATAAAGTGTAAGTTTTTTATTAAGAATAGTAAAGTGAAACGTTTCTTTTACTAACAACTTTGTGTCCTTCTCCTAAAATGAGGCTGTTTTTTTGACGACTTCACCGGGAATGTTTGTGGCCGAATTTTTGTGACGACTTCACCGGGAATGTACTAGCTTAGTCCCCTCGGCACGAAATAGTCCGACTAGAGTGAGTGTTGCTTTGCCGACCACGCAGGAGTACAGCGCGTCTGTTGACACAGCCTAGCGCCTTCCGGCCTTCCATTCAGTGCTTCACTTTCCAACGTGCCAAGTGATGGTGCTTCCCACGACCACTCAACCTGCCCTGTATGTTTGTGTAATTAAAAAAACACAAAATACATGGTTGTTATTCCCGTTTCTTTTCACCATAAGATACATCTTGAGCTTCTTGTGCGATATTTACTAAATCACTGAGATGGGTCACATCAGGTCGGTTATCATCGGCCCATCGCATGGTCCTGAGGATGGGAATGAGAACGAAAGGCGAAAGGAAGCGTCGCGCGCGCTCCCTGGCCAATATTAAAGGATGCTGATCCGGCGTTCGCCTGGAAATGTTCCGGACAAACATGGAAACTACTGATCGGAGTAGTTGGCCAATATATTCGAGTCCAGCAAGCGTCAAAAATACACGAGTGTTTCAAGTACATTTCTGACACATTGCCGGAATCGAACCAGCAACATTCAAATCACTGTCACGCTTGAATCGAGAATGCAAGATGGAATTTTGTTGCTTCCCGCCCTTAGATCAAAGTAGAATAAAAAAATTAAAAAAAGAGATCTGGAAAATTTGAGCTGAGTTGGAAAACATTAATCTGTTTGAAATTTAAACCAAAATTAAAAAAAGCAATAGGCTTTTTAGAATTTGGAACGTAAATTTCAATACAATTGTATTGAACATTGTTAAAATATAAAATTGACATTGAATTTTAAAAATAGTCGCATTTCCAGCTCCCAAATGGCCGATCTGCCCATGGTAGCTTCGCCATCAGAAGCAGCTCATTTAAAAATACAAAATGTCAGTAAAGGCAATGTCTTTAACTCTTAAGAACAATAAAATAATAAATTTAAACAAAAACAAAAATACGTATTTCTAAAAACAATAGTACAAGAAATATGTATTCGTAAATTGAAATAAATGTTTTTACGTATTGGTAAAAACATTTTTTTTCAATTTCTATTAAAAAGAAAATGAAAAAGTACTGGACTATATTTTCAATCCAATTTCATCAATGCGAGTTAAGTATGATAAAATGGGATATACTGGAGTATAAACATAATGAGCGTACTAGACAAACGCTGAAGTAAGATTTGGAAACGAATTAGGAGACGAGGAAACGGCAGGGTTCCTTGGGAACAGTCAGTCAACTTGTGTTTTTCTATCTAACATGGCAGTTGACGTAAATCAGGGTGTCATCCAATCGAGAGCTATACGTCATCACGGTGACGTTACTGTTGTGACGTTTGAGCTCCCGATTGGACGAAACCATCAGCAGCTCATTTGCGTCCACTGCCACGTTAGAGAAACCTAAGTGTGGCGCGAGCAGAGGGGCGGTCGAGAGGTGGGACAGGTGCGAGTGAAGGGGTCGGCAAGGTTTTAGCAGTGAGGAGACGGTCGCTGAGCGACGAACGAGACGGAGAGCCAAGAGAGTGCCCGGGAAGTGAAGTGTAGAAGCAAGTGCATTATAACTTTAAAATGGAATAGAAACGTACGAGAGAGGTTTGTATTGATTAGTTTGAATTTGTTTGAACTTCTTGAAGTGATGGCTGAAATGAGTGCAGAAACTGCAATATGATAATTTTAAGAAAATGTCCGCAATAATGCAGGAAGAAATGTGCTATAGAAGAACCTCTAGTGATAGCTTAAAAAGGTTTCCTGTGACAAAACTAAAAAAATTCCCTAAGACAATTGTTTTGGCTCTTTTCTTAGTCTGACGAGCTCAATTTTATTATTTAAAAACCTAAAAACGATACTTTTAATTGTAATATTGACTACATAACCGATCTACAGTCACTTGCAAAACAATTCATACATGTACTAATTTCAAGAACTATCGTCCACAGTTTCTACAGAATACATTATATTTTAATTCAGCATAATTTAGGAAAATCGGAGTTAGCCTTAAAAATAATGAAAACTTCTTAAAAAAGTAGCTCCCCGAAGTAAAATGGCAGTTTCACAATTCAGTGTGTCTCAAAAACTCGGACAGAGAGTGACTGAACAGGAATTCGTTAGGCGCGCGTGCGGGTCTAGTAGACCCTTGTGGCCAGGTGTACCGAATTGATATTTGTGTTGAACGATTTAATAAGAATGACAAAAGTGCACGCAATAGCGCATTAGTTAGGTGAATGTAAGTTACGTAGCACTTATTTGGCCTCGTGGATTCTACGCTCAAAGTGTGGAACATGCAAATCAAGAAAAGAGAAGGTGACTTGCCGGGTCATGCTGATAAAGTTCATGCTGTTGACTGGTCAACAGATGGCCAGTGTGCTGCTAGTGGAGGAAAGACAAAGTTTTGAAGTTATGGCAGAACTGATGATGAATTTACTTACACTTCGATGTTTTCTGTTCAAAAAGATTCAAAAGAATTCCTTGATTAATTTGAAATTATATTGTTCAGAAAGGTAAGATGTGGTAGCAACAAAGATTTACAAATTTTGTAATATTTAAAATGCAACCTTATGCATTTTTATTTATCAAAATAGTCACAGGGCAAAAAAAGACACGTCAGAATATAAATTCGATTGTCAATACAAACGCAGTGCAGCACATTAAACATGTTAGAAATAACCTGATAGATCATCTTGTGTTGTTGAAGCAATGTTGTGTTGAACAATTTGGCATCAGATGGCAAGGTCGCCTTCAGAGAAACAGAAGGGCGAGAGGTCACGTAGCCCCACTTCGCTCACCCGTGCTACGGAAAGATTGCTCGGCCCCGCCTAATGGCACGGGGCGCAGAAAGGTTTGGACCTCTTTTATGCTGGCACAACCAAAATCGGTCGCGACAAAAGCACATATGCCATCATTTAGAACTGTTTAATTGCTAATTTATTACGCAAAAAAAAAATTTTTTGCTCTTCAAATTTTAATTAAATTTTCTGGCACTACCACAATTAGTTAACACAAAACCAATTATACCATTTTGTAGAGCGACTAAATTGCTAATTAAATATGCAAAAATTAATTTAATTGCTCTTCAAACTTCCGAGTAATTAATTGTGAGCTGCTGGGCTCGCCCGCTTGTCGGGCGGACGGTCGGGTGACATCACACAGTGGGCCGCACCGGGCCGCCAGAGCGCCCAACCGCGCGCTCCGCCGCCGCCCGCCCGGCTGGTTGCGGCAGATGGAAACGACACACACGGACTGTCTGAGAGTTGACTTCAATATTGTGTTTATTTTGATCAACAAACCAAAATAGCCGAATGAAATTATGCCATTATGTGCATAAAGATCCTCCATAAACTTTAATTATGATCGCTGAATTACCTTAAGCGTGTTCAGCATACGAGAGGTAAGATATGGGGTCGTTACGTTGTGTAAATTTCCGACAAGCGGTCGAGAGCGCAGACTAGGGCCGGACAAAAACGCCCTCAGTTCCGTTTGTTCTCGGCGGCGAGACCAGGCGCGCCGATACTGCTGGTTCCGATAACTGCCATTCTCGAGAACGGACGATGCCGAAACTTGGCCTGTTATCGGGGAGCGCTGACCGTTTTGAAAGGATGCTGGAGACGCCATCGGATCTCTCACCACCGTTTATCGCTCAAACTCCAGCCGGGCAGGCGGCATTTGTACCGTCGATCTCACAGAATAAGGGTGATGCCCTATGTGGCCAAATCTGGCTTTTTCACAGCTTGAACAATCATCGCTGGACACTTGACCAATCCTGGCGTCTAGGTCTAGCCCTCATATCACTGGCTTTTGCTTCAAGTTTCAGACATTTCCCCCTCCCTTCCCCTTCAAGATTTTCCTCCTCGTTATCTCAAAGGGGCAGAGCAATGTCTGAGGTCGGTGACGCTGCCTCGCTACCGTGAGAAAGGGGTTAAGAGGAGAGGGCGGGATGAGAGGGAGGAAGAGAATGAAAGAGGAGAGGGCACGCAAGCGAAGCGGATTGGTGAGCGTAGGCATGAGGATCATCACGCCAATGCCTCTGGACGCTGCCCGGGCAGAACTGTGGACGCTGACGAACCAAGGGGCAGCGGGGCACGGGAAGGCGTTTGGAAATTTCTTATCGAGTTCTTCACCATGAAAATTAAGTCTAATTTATGGTATCTATTACTGTGAGAAATTTTGCGACAGATTAAATTAATAGTAACAGAGATTTGTTTCTTATAAACTATTGTAAACTGCTAATGGTTCTAAAACAAGGAACACTAATTATTACATAATCATACTCGAGAAACACACAATATAATACATTTACATAATATACACATTTCCTATCAAGCATATTGAAATTCATGTTGATGTTTTAAAAAATTATAGTTTGGCATTACTACACCTTTATTATTGAAATACTAGCAATGCACACATTTTATTATCATACATTTTATTATTATTATACATGATACATTTTATTATATCACTTTTTTCTATATAAGCAGGTGCATGCAAACAGTGATTTCGTTAACCAATTAAAAATCACTGCTGGATGTCATAAGTAAATTATCATTGCAAAATTCCAATTGTTAATATTGTTTAGACAATTTGTAAAATTGTTAAAATTTTATAGTGATAATCGATGAAAGAACTAGAGAACCTCTCATTGGATTGATTGATTCTATCGGGTTTCCGGGCGCGTCCACTGCTTCGGTCATTAGTCCCGTTAGTGTAGTACATGTTTTTCGGGGGGGTGATCCTCCCCCGCTTGATGGCAAGATTCGGCACCGACCTACCGTCGGCTAGTGTGGTTTCCCCTAACCAGGACTCTCCCACCAGCGGGACACCGCCCCATATGGGACAAGCTCTAAGCTCCCGACCGGTCTCCCGGAATATGTGATAGTGTGGTGCATGTTAGTGTGTGTGTGTGTAAGAGGAGAGGATAGGACAAGGAAGAGGAAGGACAGATCGCGCGCGGTCCGTGGCCCGTTTAGTAGGGTACTGCTCCGGCATTCGCCGATCGGAGAAACGGAAAACTACCGATCAGAGCAGCCGGCCGCCAGAATTCTTCTCCAGACAGCGACTGCATTCGATCTAGCTGAAAAACTAGTGTCGAAAATCCTGCCGCTGTCGGGATTCGAACCTAGGACCTCCCGGTTAGAGGCGCAGCAGTGACATCAGTTGATGCAGTGAGCTACCGCTCCCGGTCGCGACTGAATTATCGTATCTTCTCAATTCATATTAGGTTTTAGTATGACTCCCAGAAACAGTTTCTGGGGTGCTTAGCTCGATTCGAGAAGCTCTCTCGCAATCCAAAGAAACCCCGGAAACGACACGGATATCGCCATTGAAGTAAGAAACCGTTTTTATTCACAGGAAACACATCGTCCTTGTTTTCTAACGATTAATTGTGAAATAATTTTAGCCATTGTAAGATATACGCATGACGAATATTTTGAGCTTATAAGATGAATCCCAATACATGAATGTGTATCAAACCCAATACATTGCGTTTTAGATCAATACGGAAAACACTCGAGTCTCAATGAGTTCACAAGTCCTCAAATCCGAAAACTAAACTACTGTATTTATTATTTACATGAAATGAAACTTCATATCGTCTTAAATAAAAATTCAAAATTCAAAATTCAAAAAAAAAAGAAAAGAAATTTGTATTGTGCTCAAATATCTTGACAATTACATTGTGCAATATTATTCGCAAAATTGTCTGAAAAGATGTGACGGATGTGTAATTTGATTTTAGGTCATATGGTGATTATGATTAAGGTTGAAAGGCACTTCAACATCTAAGGTCATTGAAACCAGTGACAATTGTATTAAGAACATAAATCCACTGTGATAAGTCAGTTACATAATTTTATTAATTGCAAGATTAAAAGAGTAAAATATAGTAAAATATGACTAATTTTAAAATGAAATAAATGACAAAGACAGTGTTACATGAAGAATGCAAAATTAGAGTATAAAAGGTATATTAAAAATCATCCCCTTTACTCAGATTAGATTCATAAATCCATATTATCTAAGAAAGTTTAAAGAGTTTGCGGAGTGGAGTAGCCAACAGCTTCTCCATAGTCGACAAGCTATGCCTTCTTCGGCTCCTTCATTATCGCAGTGCACAGGAGCATGCTTTACGGTAAGATCTGTTCTTCATTTCTGGGGGTTAGGGGGGGGTAACTGCGCGAGATGTCCGTGCGAGAAGTGGCAGTGCCCGATCAGAAGGCGAGTGACAATTATCTCCCCAGGCCTTGAGCCACGAGATGATCACGGCCAGGGTCTTATGAAGTTCTTGAGTGTTTTAAAAGAGTTCTGCCACTTAGCGCTCAAAATGCAACGTTGGATAAAAATATTGGTGGTAAGCGCAGGTATTATCATAAAGATGTCTTTTTGGTTTCCTCGTGGACAACTTAACTACCTGGCCAGCGGTCTCACTTCCTCTTATTCCCACGTGGCCAGGGACACAGGAAAAAACGTAATTCACATGATGGAGAATTAAACGATATCTTCGATCTACTTGATGTTGGATATTTGATGTAACACGTTTACAAGGAGAGAAAGAGTAAATGGACGACCAGGCCGTAGCTGCCTGGGTTCAAAGGGCCTCGGGTTCGAATCCCGTCTTGGGCATGGGTGTTTGTGTGTTCGTGTTCTCCCTACAGTTAACCCCCCAAATATAAACAATCACAGTGCACATATGAGACATTAATATATATATATATATATATATATATATATATATATATATATATATATATACAAATATAAACAACTTCCAATTGTCAAAGAAAATTTCACAATTTTGAGTTCGAACTTCCAATAATCGTTGCCTAACAAAACCTAAGGACCCTATTTTCCTGGGCAAAATTGTATTTCAAATCGCAAATGTATTTAACCCGAAATTAAATTTTCATATAGTCAGCTAATTCGATTATTATAAGTTTATAACTTAAAATTTCAACTCGCAACTTTCAATTTTGCTACAATATATATTGATTATAACCAATATATATTTTATAAAACCTTTCTCTATTTCGTTGGTAAAATGAACACATTGATTTTAAGATGAGTACCACTGAATTTATGAATGTTCTTCCATTACAATATTTCAATAGTTTTTGAGCCGAGGAACAATGGCGGAAAAGAATTGGCCTAATATTGAGTTGAGACTTAATTCAACATTTTACTGTATTATTACATTCTCGAATGCGCAGAATACTATAGAAACAATGATATCGATTAAAAATTGTATTTAGGGGTTTTGAAGGAAAATTGCGCTCTTGAAGTCCTGAACTCCATAAAATATTTTCTCAAAAAGGCTGTCGTCTGCGAACATGTATTTATTGATTTATTTTTAGACTGTAGGAAAAACACCTATGTGCGCATGGTAGCGCATAAAAAATAAAAATAAAGATTTACTGACTTCTAAACCTATGTATTTTTTGTTTCAAAATTGATATTATACTAGCAAGTTGGTTGAGACTCAATGTGAATCCAATTTTTGGGGGGGAGGTACGTTACATTATCCACATATTGCATTATTGAAATTCTTTAAAAACATTCTTTCTTTTTTACATTACACTCTTTATTCGAATTCACGATATCGTTACTACAAATACCGTAGTAAATGTCACATTTTATTTATAACTAATTCGACAAATGAAGTTATAAAAAATCGTGTAAATGTTTTCCAAATTTGGAATAGTTTTTTCCAGTTAAATCAGAAAAATTGTCTATGAACCCACACACTAAATTTTCTCAAAGATTGATTAATTTTACTATCTCCCTACGGAATAGAGAGAAAGTTATGTAATGCTGCACGAAAAAACGGCGACTTTTCTGCAGAAAACTCATAGTACAAGGCCCATGTAACGAAAAAGCGGATAAATCCAGTTGCTGAATTTAGAAAAAATCTTCCAACTCATGGTGTAGCCAGAATCCATGTTTTGTGGGTCGTTGATGGCGAAAATTCGAATGACGTCAAAATGTCTGTTTTACCGTCAGTCCGCCCGTCCGTCTCTGAACAACGCTAGCGGCTAAACCGTTCAGCCGATTTTCACCAAAATTGATATTCTTCAATCAATCTGGCTGATGTCGCAGCCCCTTGAATTTGAAACCGATATTTCAATTTGGCGGGTACTTTGCATGAAACCCCTGGGACATTTTTGAAAATTTCAAACAAATGGCTCCAAAATGTTTGATTAAATTTTGTTGTTGGATAGTGTGAAGAACATTTAAGAGAATGGTGCAGATCTTTTATTCGTTGAAAACTGATTTTTCGAAAATTGCAAAACTCAAAATTATTTCGAAGCCTTTCTACAACTAAAATATTGAAGTTAGAGATTTTCCCCTTCATTAAATCTGTTCCTTAAAGGTAAGATTTTCAAATAAGGTCATGTACAATCTTCCGAAAATATGAGTATTTTCCGTGTAAGTTTTCGTGAAAATACGGGTAAGAAAGTACGCGCTGTTTTAACACCACTAGTATTCTTTAAAACTGCCGTACTTCTAGACATTGGGCTCTTCTAGAATAATTGCAAGTCCCTTTCCAGTTTTATTAAGACAATGGGGCTCTGAAGTACGCATGAGAAATAGTAAATATCTTGTACTTTCTTTCTATACAGAAAAGTTCGCGTTCTATTAAAATATAATTATATTATATTAATATATTACATTATAGGCACATCATATTAAAACAGAAAGGATCGACCTCTGAAAACGAAGAAGATATATCGAAACGATTTTGTTCCATTTATCACAGGTTTTGTTGTATTTAACTACCTTTCTAAGTGGTGAGTAAAATAGACACCGCTTTAGCCGAATAGTTAACGTCATGGAGACCCTCTTGGTGTGCTGATGTTGTGAGTTCGAATCCAGGAGGTGGGTTTTCTCTTCCATTATGGTGTGATTTCAGTCGTAAATTGTCCAATATTTGGTAATTAATAATAATTTTTGAAATGTCATAGGGGCCCTAAAAAGGGCCGGTTTTGTCGTCCACTAGGACGAAGACTAGAAGCCTCCGTTCTCTACTACCTGACTGAGGTGGCGGGGTAGACCGGAGGAGTCGGACAGCATACCCTTCACTACTCGCTACCTCGTCCCGGGCGTCGGAAACGAGTTCCTATAGATGGTCAGCATTAGTTGGCTGTGGGCTGGGCCGATTATCGAACATAGTCCTCTTCGTCTCCGCCCACACTTTTCAATAGGGTTCATGCCGGCACCGCAAGGAGGCCAATCGAGAAGCTCGACGAGGTCCTGTCTCGCGAACTATTCTTGAACCAATTGAGACTTAGGGACGGGCGACTGGTCCAGCTGGAAATGAGTGGTTTCATTTGGATAAAGAATCCGCACGGAAGGACCATGATGTTTTCCAAAATCTGCATATACTGCCCACCGGTCTGACCCCGTTCATTTGGACCTTGGTCGACTCTGTGCAGCATTCGTATCCCGCGTGCGTTCATCCAACCTCAACACGCAACGGATACGCGAGCAGAACGCCACGCCCCGGCCACATATTTTCCTTAATATTTTCCTTAATACAATCTGTTGATGAAAGGTCTCAGAATAAGAGCACGTATAAATATTCGAAAATATGAGTCATTTTTCCGAATTTTTTATTGAAATATAGGCGATTTTCAATTTTTTAAACATTTTTTTCTCAAAAACGGCTACAATGTTTCTTATTTGATTTTCTCCTCATATGTATCAAAGGACGGTAAAAAAGTTCTGGTCCTATTTTCGACGAACTCTATATATTTTTTGAAAATTGCAAAAAGTTAACTTTTCACAAATACAAAATTGAAAATATAGATGTTTGCCTTAAACAAAATATGTTCTAAAACGTCAGCTCTTCTTACAGGCCATGAACAAATTCTTGAATAAACGAGTAGTTTTCACGCAATTTCTGGAGGAAATTAATGCCATTTGTAAAAAGTACGTTTTCTGAAAAACCGCTCCAATTATTTTCTTTAATTTTTTTCTACGGATAAAACAAGTGACGCTTAAAATGATAATATAGGTGTCATTTTCGTTGATCTCTCTGAATTTTTTAAAATTAGAAAAGTTCGAAATAATGCACAAAATATAATATACGTTGTTGTAGCTCTACAAGTTCTATTCTGCTACGTGTTGGAACGTGTTCTTTGCTACTGCTTGTTGGAAATATCGGGTTAAGATATTTCGATATAAGACTCATTGGCACTACGTAGAACGTGATAGCTGGTCCACTGCGTTGAGGTAAGGCGCACGATGAGTTGGTAACTCAGAAATCCTGAATTCGAGTCTCGCTGCATGAGAATACTTTTACTGGTTGAAAACTCTTTTCCAGATTCTTGTAGTAGTATAATATTGCGGAGCAGCGACAAATTAGCGGAGAAAGTATGTGCTGTTGTAGTTACACTACTTCTTTGTTTGTTGCCTTATAAGCATTATCATTTCTTTGGGAAGCAATCAATCAACTATTTGAAGAAAATTATTAAAATATTGTTAGCATTATATCATTGAATTTAAAGGTTGCAAATTTTCATGAAAAACGAATGCAAATTTGAATGGCAATTCTCTTAGTTGTGTTAACTGGTTTTAAAAATCATGTAGTTACTTGCTTAATACTACGCGGTTCTGGATTTGACAGGTGTTACGACACCGGTTAAAGTTCAGTGTTATCGCGTAATGTGGAAATCACCTTGAAGATATGGGGGGAGGGCAAGATAAGCGCTTGGCAGGATAGAAGCAACTTAGCAAGCCCTACACAATAGGCATATGAATCGAAATATTTCGAACTAGGATCAACTATAGAATAGAATCACGCTGATGATAACTCTGCATTCTTATCAAGAAAGTGAGTTTACTGTCACCTGGAGTAAAATGAATTATGTAATAAGAACAATAAATTTCAAGATAAAATTCATTCTACAATACCCCTGATCTGTGAAGTACGGAACCTCTGGGATAGCTCCGTGGTTTAAACGTAATAGATGGAGAACTGGACAGGAGATCAAATCCTGCCGAATAGGTGTTATTTTTACCTGATGCCTAGAACATTAATCGCTGTTATCACGAAAGGTTTCCCAGAGGTTCTGCGAGGAGAAACAAAATTGTTTTTGTAAATGCTAATATGAGGAAGTTGAGATTGTATGCTGGTACCCTGCGTTCCAAGCAGTGTGACGAAACGAAGTTTGGAAGAAATAGCTAAAATATTAATAGTGTATGACTTGCAATATAATTATCATAATTTTACGTTATCGTTAGAAAATATATGAGAAAGTCTGTACCAAGTTGTATAATCACTAGTAATTTACCTATTTAAGAGTTCTAGTGATAATCAGAACCCTGAACAAACCTCTGGGTTTAATATAAAACTTTGTAATAAAGGTAATTTCTTCATTCTTTTTACAATTGAGAAAGGAATGTCTTTTTTACAGATTTAACAGTTCCTTGAAGGCTATTACGAACTCATTAAAATTATAATTTTGTGTTTTTTCCCCTTGTGATAAATTCTAACAGAACGCATTCCCTAATTGTTTATAACAATTGACAATTGAATTTCTTTTATGGTCTTCTTAAAATGTTTAATGTAATTCTTCAGTTGGTGCAGCAACATGTCAAAATGTATTAACTCTAAGACATAATAAAGTACGATTTGAAGTGGTCATGTGTTAGAAATCAATATTTTTTTATTATTTTCTCAATTTTTACTTTATCGCATACATACGTATATATGTAGTACAGACAAAGTCATGTAATGCTGCGGAAAATCCATTTCGAGATTTCAACGGAAATACACGTTTTACCCTGATACCAAAAAAGTGTGTTTTTTCTCTCTTTCTTTTCAAAACGTCTGTCCATCTGTCCGTGTGTCAACACTGCTAGCGCCTAAACCATGTGTACCATCTTTTCCAAACTGAAGAAAACCCTGTCGATCTGGCTCTAGTTAAGGCTTTGAGATTTCGAAAAACATTCTTTAATATTTGCGGGTACTTTACGTGAAGCCCCCGGACATTTTCAAAATTATCTCAAAAACGGCTCCAAATTTGTCTTTACATTTCTTGTGAGAGAGTAAAATACGCTTATAAAGGTAGCATAGGTCCGATTTTCACGGTTAACTCTGAAGTTTCAAAAATTGCAACATTTAATTTTTTCGGCAGCTTCGTACAACGATAAAATTGAAGATACAGATTTTTCCTTCAAACGAAACTTGTCCATAAATAGTTATATCCATAAAAAATAAATGTCCATAAATAGTAGTTTTCGTGAAATATTTGCAATTTAAAAGAATACAAAAACAAGATTTTCCGAAAAAGGCTCCAAATTTTTTCTTTACATTCTTGGAAGAGTTAGAAACAAATGCAACCTATTCGCTGTCATAAACGCCATATTACTCCATTTGTTTTTTCAAAAATTACAAAAATGTACTTTTTTAACTATCTTTCACGTCGATAATATTTACATTACAGGCGATTTCTTTGCGTTATTATATTTATGAGTACATTCGCTACAAATAATGTCAAATAACGTTTCTCGAAAATATAACAGTTTTCTATAAAAAAGGGCACAAAAGTACGCATTTTCAGAGCCACATGAATCCCATTTTCTTAAAAATGGTTCCAAAGTTTTTCTTCAAATTTGTCTAATGGAAAATTCTAATTGTACAGTTAAATATAACGTAAAGTTCATTTTGGGTTATTCTTTTTTTGTTAAAAAATATACAAATGTAATTTTTTTAAATACCTCTCGCACCGTTAATATTGGTATTTCCATCAATTTGTATGCATTATTACATTTGTGAGTAGGGGTGCTTTAAATGACTTCACATTAAACTTTTCGAAAAATCAATATCTTTCCGAGAAAAAGAACTTCAAATTTCGCATTTACAATAAAGGTTAATCGCCATTTTCTCAAAAACGACTATGAATTTCTCAATGAAAACTTCTATTTCGGACACATTTTTACTCTTCTTTAATATTCTTGAAGTAATAATTCGGTTGTACTACTAGGAAAGCAGAAAGTTGAGAAATTATCAAAAAATGTACTTTCGGCGACGATAGAAGGCAGCTGGCCAGACAATGGAGACCATAAAGCTAGGCCACACCAAGGAATTTAGAAAAATGGTACGAGAATGTCTGTGCTATTCTGTTGCACCTCTAGTTACTTTCTCGTATACGTACGTATATGTACGGAGTATATAGAAAGTTATGTAATGCTGCGCGAAAAAACCGCGGATTTTGGGCGGAAAAAAAAAAATTGCCGGGCTCTGGTAACGAGAACGAGCATAAAAACCAGTTGCTAAATTAAGAAAAGAAATCCTCTAACACGTGGTGTAGCCAGAATTCCTGTTTTGTGGGTCCTTGATGCCGAAAAAACCAAATGAAAGCAAAACGTCCGTCCGGTAGTCTGTCCGTCCGTCTGTCTGGTGTATGTGAACAAACCTAGCGCCTAAACCATGCGTAGGATTTTTTCCAAATTGAAAAAAGACCTGTCGTTTTTCGTGAGCTGAAACTCTGAGATTTTGAAAAACATTCATTAAGTTTTGAGGGGCTTTCTATGAAGCCCTAGGAACATTTTCAAAATTTTCGCAAAAATGACTCCAAATTTTTTCTTTAAATTTCTTGTAAGAATAGAGTTAAATACTCTTATAAAGATGGCATAGGTCCGGTTTTCATAATTAACTCTGAATTTCCGGAAATTGTAAAAGTATGATTTGTTCGGCAACTTCAATGACAATATTGCAACGACAATATTGACGATAGAGACTTTTCCTTCAAATGAAATTTGTTGTCCATAAATATTCTTTCGTTAAGATCATAGTGGTTTTTTTTTCGAAATTTTTGTAGTTTCGTGCAAAAGTGGGTGCAATATTTGCAATTTTAAAAAATACAAAAACAAAATTTTCACAAAATTGGCTTAAAATTTTTTCTGTAAATTTTTGGTACGGTTAGTACCAAACAAACCCTATCACATAAACGCCATTTTGCTCTATTATTTTGTTTTTTTCCAAAAATTACAAAAATGTATTTTTTTACTTGTCTCTTACATCGGTAATACTTACTTTAGAGGTTATTTTGTCACAGCATTATATTTATGAGAGTATGTCCTTTAAATAATGTCCAATAAAGTTTCTCGAAAACTCAACAGTTTTCTGTCAAAAAGAGCTTCAAATTTTGCATTTACAGTAACGCTTAACTCCATTTTCTTAAAGACGGTTCCAAATTTTTTAATGTAAACTTGTTATTTAGGAAAATGTTTCAGCCTTCTTTAATATTCTTAAAATAATATTTCGATTCTAGTATTTGGAAACCGTAAAGTCGAGAAAATGTCAAAAAAAAATTATTTTGGGCGGCGAGAGATGGCCGCAGGCAAGAGGAAGAGGCAAGACTGTAAAGTCAGTCCACACCAGGGAAATTAGAAATCTTCTCTATGAGAAAGTCTGTAGTCACTTTCAGGTTCAAAACACAAGCTTTTTCACAGCCCTATGTAGAGAAAATAATACAGGAACAAGATCAATACACATTTTTCGAATTAGCTACATCCAAATGTGTTTTCAGTGGAAATTTCGACACTTTCTCCTGCAGCATTACTTAATTCTCTCTTTACACTATTATACGGGGAGATAAAAATATGCCAGCGTTTCTTGGATTTGAACTCGCCTCCCTCTAATCTCCAGTTGTGGGTCGACCACATCACGCTATTCAAAACATTATTCATAACGGTGCCAGGAGCACTTATTACGAAAAAATAATAACGTGATATGCATTGTACTTAGTTTTTTATTAGAGAAATGTACTACATGTGTCAAAGATATCAAATTCGCAATAAGAATGCAAAGGAACAAAACACGCACTACATAACTCATTTTAGTTAGAACTATTTTCTAACTATATATTATATTATATTATATAAATATTATATGAAATACTTAGAAAATCGCATGAGAAATTGTAAAGAAATCTTGTAGATAATACTATAAGTAGAAGTGATTACAAAGAAAAATATTTAAATTCAAAATATAAACCACGAATTAAATCAATCAGAGTAGGACGGTACTTTGAAACACATATTATAAATACGTTTTGTATTTGAAAAACGATATTTTCTATTTTTTAAATGTAATTTGGAGATATATTTAAAAACATAAAATAAGTGTATTTAATAAAAAACTTAATACAATTGTATTTGGTATTTCAAGTGCGTATGAATTTAGCAAATTAAAACCTAATGTATTTTGGGTATGTATTTAAATACATATTGTTACACCCTCCGTTAATGAGCATGAGAACCCCACCCGCTATTAATTAAGAGAAATACTTGTTCAACACCCTCGCGACCTAGCATAGTTAAAGCCTCCTGTCCCCCAGAGACCGTTCCCCGCCCCCCAGAGACCGTTCGCCGACCGCTGCCTCTCAGGCATGGGTCGACAGTCAGCCGACCGCCGTCTGCCACCGCCGCCCTCTGCTGCCCCGCGCCACCCTTGACAAAGCGAAATGGATTGACGACTCCGCAGAGATCTCTTGTAACTCATGCCCGAGGTGTAACGCATGCATGAGGATCTGGTGTAACTCGTGCATGACGAGCGCGTGTCACATCGCACAGCCCGCGAAAAACTTTCAAAGGGGCAAACGTTTTATTGCACACAGACCCGCCCCACCCAGCGTCAGCGTTCAAAAAAATATCTCACATATGAGGGATAAACGCGGAGCAACGGAGCGCCGCTCTTTACATTTGCGCGGGGCGCGATGCCATGAAACGCTACGCGATTCGCCATGGACGCACGTGCGAAGGAGCGACCGATCGACCCTTTCAAAACAGCGCGGGGGGCAGCGATTCGCTATGCGCACACGCGCGTCGGCCAAGGGTTATCTGACAAGTAAATAATTTTGAAGATACAGGCCAGCTGCACTGCATTCCAATGGCCGCGGCGTACCCATCCCGCATGGGTCCGGGCAGCTAGCTTTCACGCTAAAAATGCAGCGGAAATTTCTTCTTTGTATCACATGAGCTCGCAAGCCATTGGCTCGAGTGTCGCCCCGCCACCGTTCCCGTTGGCTAATGCTAAACGAATCACGCTGAAGCATTCCGATCAGAGGCGGGAGATCGAAGCCTACGTCTGGACGCGCGCGAGGATTCGAAACGACTACGATTCGCATATTTCGACGTGCAACTTCGAAATTGTTACTTTAGAGTAACTCTTAAAGACTTTCAGATTCGCATCATTAAACTTACAACTTCGACAGTGTTACTCCAGTGTAACACTTGAAAATTACTAAGATTTTAATATTTCAACTTGCAACTTCAATATGGCTGTTCCGATTTCTCACTCGCAGTTCGAGGCACTTTACGCATATGAGCTTGAATAAGTTACCATTTCTGACTTGTGCCTTGAACGTGGGACCACCGTGGCACCACTAATGCGCTGAGGAGGTAATTATTATCATCTCGGCAAGGAACTTGTGCGGGGAACAACCGGCAGTGATCGCGTGTACGCCTGAGACGCCGACACCACAGTGGGCCCGACGGGAGCGCGCTGTCGTCCGTCAAACCGCTTGGCTGGAGAACGGGGAACTGGGTCTGCCCGTCACCGCCGCTGTGCTGCAGGCCACAGTCTGCGTCGGCATCCCGCCGTGAAGACGAAGTCATAACGTCGGTACCATAAGATAAGTTATCAATGACCTGTAATCGGGTGAAGCTCAGCTTATTTTCCCGCCGAGGTGCGGAAGGATTCTAGCTGAGAGCGAGAGGAAGGATTCTAGCTGAGAACGAAGCTGGGAGTGTGAATGCCGATAGACTGGCATGTTATTGCAGCAGATAATTGTATTTGTTCGCTTGTTAAAAAATTCTTATTAAAATAAGAAGCCGAAGTAAAATTACTAAATTTTGTAAAACTAATGTAAGAATCATTTCGCATGCTTTCATCATCATCATCATTACCATAACCTTAAGCAAATTAAATGTGTTTGAAGCTCATTTCTCTTTTTTTATTGAACATACAAAACCCAATCCACACCGGGAACAGGTGAAAATGTATACAAAGTATTTTGGCAAAGTATTTAAAAGAATTTTGCCCCACCCCAAACTTAATAAATAAACGGTACTGGATTACTTAAAAATACAAAATTTTAGTACCTGAAAATTCGTCCAGCATGCACTTGTTTTACCTTCTTGTTCATTAATATGTAGCTTCCATTAGCTAGATTATTTTTCACGGTCTCTTTGGTTACCGAGTTCATTTCGCTTCTCACAAATGAAACATCAAAACTACAGCAAACAGCGCAAAGTCGGTCCGCCGAGAATGAAGCGGTTCCGGCAGTACCGATTCTTGAGGGAGACCAACGTACTGATTTCAAGAGTTGATAAGAAGCGCGCGAGCGACTTCCGAGGTTCCGAGACTGCGAAAGCAAAGCCAGCGAGAACGATCGATAATAGAATGCGTTTTGTCCGGCTCTAGTGCATACGTTCCCCTTGCCGCTCCGTTGTACCACGTTGGTGCTGCCTTCTCCACCGCAGAGAGACCTATCAGGAGAGGCTTACGGAGGGGCCCTGTACTTGCCCCTTTGCGCCCCGCGACCTTGGGCCTGACAGAAGCGCCCGCGGCCACCATTGCCACCGCGGCGCTAACACCATCACTACTACCGCCGCCGCGCCGTGGGCCAGTAATACCTCAAAACTGGCCAAAAGTGCAAAAACTCAAATTCCATCCCTGGCGCTCAGATTTCGCCTATCATGAGACTTATGTTTACCCCTTACGTAAACATAAACAGAAATTCAATGTACCTTTCTAAACTTTCGGAAGTGAGTTGCAAAGTAGGGTTCAATTTGCTTCTGATTTCTGCCGTGACGAATGTAATACGGAAAGCCTATATTTGTACAATCAGTACTCAGCGACTTTGCAAGCTATCAACATCGATATCGATCTACTCAATATCACAGTTTGTAGAGGGAGGTTTTGTTATTTTCTAGTAAAGTCTGTTTACATTTTTGTGAATAAATTTTTAAGTTATTTTTATAAATATACATTTGCGCATTGAGTTACGTACGTGACGCAATTCGGCTGAAAAGCGAGGCCAAACGTTGGGTGCAATTTTGCATGGAGAGCAAGAAGTGTTCAGAAACATTTTGAAAGTGACGTTAAGTGACAATTTTCTAGGGTGACCAACCAACAGGATGAAGGTTTAATTGAAATAAAAGATGAATTTGTATTTGAAAAAAGAAGTACTTATCTGTTTCTGTTCAATTACTTACAACTGTGATAATTTTGGCATTTAAAATTAACGCTAATATCATGACGCAAACTCGTGGTTGAAGCTCATTGGCTGAAGTGTTATGCGCTAGAGCCCACCCATCTCTTTCCACCATGGATAGTCCGATTGAGTTTGGTCCATAAATGATGTAACACATAAGATTTCAAGTTCATATGTCGTGATTGAATGTATGTTTAAATATTGGTAAAAGCGTTTATTCCAATCACAATTTGGGGCGAATTTCGAATTTTTTAACTGATAAAATCGATTTTAATTTTTTCACTATTGTCCACATTGTTTAAAAATATAAAAAATATATGTTTTATAATGTTATAAGACACGTTCTAGGAGAAAAAACTGAGACAGCACTCCAACGTTATCACGTCGAAAATCTATTTTGAATTTTTTTTTCCATTTGAATTTGGCGTTAGAATTGGTTGACAAAATACTTTAAGCTTCAACTATTCTTCCCCTTCTGTCCATTTTTTCTCAGTCTGAAACATGCAATAGAAGCTGAGAAAAATAAAACGTGAAAAACACGTTTCTCGTATCTCTGCAACAGATTGCCGTAAGAGGCTAATTTTTTGCTAATCTACGGACGTTTTTACTATCTTTCATATGAGCATCTTTTATTTATTTATTTATTTATTTATTTATTTATTTTATTTTATTTATATTACGTCAAAAAACAGTTAAAAACTGCGTATGACCTGCTATGGGGAAAAGTGAATTGTGTGCACATTTTCAAAATTCTGTGATCCCTACACTAAGTCATATACTACTTAAATTTTAAATTTTGAAAGGGAGAAAAAAAACTCCCATGTAGTAAAATCTATTTTCAAAAATAAATAAGCAATAAATTTTGAATTTTGAAAGGGAGAAAAAAACCAAAAAACTCCCATGTAACAAAATCTATTTTCAAGGATAAATAAGCAATAAATTTTGGCTCGTATTACTTCCTGCCGCGACAACATGGAAACGATAATTTGAATAATTGTATTTCCCACTGAATTATATAAGACGTGCACAGAAAATGAAGTTACATTTATGTCCAGAAGCAAAACAAGGGGCCATCTCAGCATTTGCTCAATGGATCAGGGAAACTGGACGAAAAATCTGATCGAGATGGGGGTCATTGACCCGGAAGCTGTAGTACAATAGTTGTTACAGGTTGTTTATACTCATTTATACAGTCCAAATGGTAAATAATGCATTATGTATCATTGTTAAAATTAATGTTACTTTTCTTGTGATGCTCAGTATAGTCTTTAATTGTATAGAAACAGTTATGCAGCAGAAACGATTTCACTTGGGATTTAAACTTTTCTATTGAATTTAATCGTTTAATGTCATCTGGCAAAGTGTTGTAAAATAATGTACATGTATTGTATGTGCATTTTTTGTAATGAGCTGTTGATACTGTCACCTGATGAATATGATTTCTACGTCGAGTGTTATAGTAATAGACTTCGGCATTTTCTGAAAATATATTCCCGCCCTTGAGCAAGTCATTTTTTACAAAAACCACTGATTCGTAAATAAAAAGACACGGTAATGGTAGAATTTTTAGATTAATGAAGAGAGGCTTACATGAATCACGTGGGTGGGATTTGGTTATTATTCTTACAATTCGTTTTTGTAATCTAAAAGTCTGGGAGGTATAAGATGTATTTCCCCAGAATATTGTGCCATATCTCAGGCGGGAATTAACATTCGCGAAGTATACACAACGAGCAGTATGAAGGCTGACTGAATTTGCAAGAATTCTGAACGCGTAGCATAATGAACTTAATTTTGTGTTCAATTCATTTAAATGGACGTTCCATTTAAGGTTTGACTGAATTGAGAGGCCTAAAAATTTTGTTGCCTTAACATCAGTCAATGGTACACTATTCATTTTCAATGGAGCACAGAATTGTTTATTTGAAATGGAAAACTGCATTAAAACCGTTTTCTTTTCGTTTACTATTAATTTGTTATTTCGGAACCAATTTGAAATATCTGATATTGTACTATTTACTGTTTCTTTATTGCAAAGGATGTTCGTATCATCCGCAAAAAGAACCGTTCTTCCGTTTCGAATCGTCGAGGGCATATCGTTTACGTAAAGTAGGAACAGAATAGGGCCTAAAATCGATCCTTGAGGAACTCCACATGCAACGGGCAAAGAGTCGGAAAGGTGCGTACGTAATGTTCCATCATTCCAGTAAGGTATTTCAACTCTCTGAGATCGTTGTTTAAGGTACGAACATAACCAATACCACGAATTCCATATGAAGGTAATTTGGAAATTAAAATGTCATGATCAATGACGTCAAAAGCTTTTGAATCGCGAATGCCGATTTGGTTTGGGGGCAGTTTTCACCACCTTGTTCGGCTATACCCTTTGAACGAGCATTGTTTTTATTCCCTAATCCATGAGAAACAGTGAACAGCGACGTAACTTGTGTAAAGTGTTATCTACATGCAACCATCAAATTTCGAAAAACTGTTACCGATACAATGGGATTTTTGTGGCCTGAAGGAGTTAACCACAGCAATGTCTTCCTTCTGGTACCGATACCGCGCTGTACATGTGTAAAACAGCAGAAGATCTGCAGGTGTTGTATCCAAAATTACTACTCCTAACCTGTTTGGTGCATGCGTTGTGTCATAGAACTGATTAGATTTTAAATTTTCCCACACAAAGGATTAACAAGAAGACACACCAGATTGAAATGAGCTACAATGCTCAAAATTTTGATTTTGGAATACAAGTTACAGATCAATTGGATTCTGATGCTGCAGCGTCCAAAGCAATTGCTTGACGCTGAAAAACTGAAAAATTATGTTGCTCCATTTTTCAGTAAGCACTACAATTAAATCTTTGGTGACGTCTTCCTTGAAACTTTCCGGCAGCCTTGAAATTGCCATTTGCAGTTGCTTCTTTAAAAACTTAATTTATCATTCGAAGATCAATAGAGGATCTAGTGAAGAAAAACAGGTTTTCATTTCTGGAAAAAAACTAGGATTCGAAACAATTTGTGCTAATAGTGCTTAGCTATCAGGGAACAACTCCATTGCCTGGATATTGACTACACACAAGAAGACCGTGCAATGTGGAACGATCTTTTAGTCAGTGCAAGGACTTCTTACAAGATAAAAGGAAACTGCTGAAATTCACTGCTGAAAATTTGAAACAAGTATTTCATTTTTGCTGTTACGGAGATGTTGCAAATAATAGGATTATGAGGCGTATAATATTTAATTTTGGTCTATAAATTAATGAAACAGAACAAAATATACTAAGATTAAAATATTTTGATGAAAGATTTTTTTATTAAATTTACTAACACAACTACAATACATGTAACAAGCGTTAGATCTAAAGATATACGAATTAATAGTTTTTTTTTGATACACTTGACCACCGTCAGAGATCACTAAAGTTCATTTAGGAAATAAGTCACACTACAGAAGGTTCGTAGGTTTCTTCCTTTTTAATCTTCTAATCTTTCCACTCGAATGGAAGAGTTTTGATGCCTCAACGTGTTCGTGACTTAGTAGACATCCGTGTTGTTTCGTTGCATACTCTTTAATTACTTATACTGTCTTTAGTCACGATGTAGTTCAAGTCACGATGTAGTCGGTCCATTCGCATATAAATAAGTGAATCGACCGCATTACGCAGTATCTTATTCTGCATTTCCTGTATTTTTTGCACATGAACTTTCTTGGCACAACAACAAAGCTGTGCTTGTTAGTATATTAAGAATTTGTTATAAACGGACAACTAAGATTCTCTTCCCAATGGTCTTTAAATTAATGAAACAGAACAAAATAAACTAAGATTAAAATATTTTGATACAAGAATTGATATAATGATAATTAATGTTACATATTCCTTACTTTTAGTACATATTTCTGTATATAATACCCATATGCGTACATATTTTCCCAATATATAGTACATAATTATCCGAGCCCAAGTGATAAGCGACGCCATGGTGGTCTGGACGGGGACGAGACGCGCGCATAGGATGTTAAGTTAAATAACTATTTATTTATTTATTTATTTATTTATTTATTTATTTATTTATTTATTTATTTATTTATTTATTTATTTATTTATTTATTTATTTATTTATTTATTTATTTATTTATTTATTTATTTATTTATTTATTTATTTATTTATTTATTTATTTATTTATTTATTTATTTATTTATTTATTTATTTATTTATTTATTTATTTATTCATTCATTCATTTATAATGCCGAAAACAATACATGTCTTTATCTGACATTATTGAAGATTAATAAAAGCTTCATTTATTTGTCCAGAAGTAAAGAAAAGGTTATTATAAACATTTATCCCATGACTCAGGGGAAAATATGTTAAAACTAGGTGGAGATAATGTTTACAAAGATTTTAACAATAGCGTTTAAAAGTAGAAAAACAGTAAAAGTTCTTTAGTAGTAAAAGGGATAAATGGTGTATAATGGTGGTAGTGTATTACACTGTAATAAGTGTACCACTCGTTTGTCATTTTTATTGTCAAACAATAATTAATCATTTTATATTATTTCACTATTATATTATTTAACCTGTCAGAGGTGGCGCATGGTTGCTTTCGAACAAAACCCAGAAAGTGATGTGTTTCATGATATGGAAATGCCAGAGACCTTGCCGTCTGAGTTGGCTTCCTGTGCGACTGTTATCTTCACTCGTCTTATTTTAGCAGTAGCAGTTACGCATATGTCAGAGGTCATTTCCTGTCCGGATCATTTCACCTTGTGCGCCGCCTCTGACATGACATCCAGCACTGATGCTGCGACTGCTGACTGCGCGTGCACAGAGGAATCAATTCGGGGCAACAAAAAATATTTACAATTGTTCATTTCATAATTTCACGGAGATGTGTTTCTATGTTTTTTTTTTATAATTGCTCGCCAATGACCACTTCGTTAATAGAAATGGCACTTTCTTTCAAAGCTCGTCAAGTAAAGTTTAAACGTTCGCCATTTTCAAAAAGGCAGGCCGAGGCGACTATTATTAACGAAACAAATATTAACAAATGTCCACTTAATAGTATTTATTAATTTCATGGAAGTGTTTTAGTTGTTTTTGTGTGCGTTTATTTTTGGTAAGGCGCTTTCTTTCAAACCTCGTCATGTAAACTTTTAACGGAACCATTTTAAAAGAAGCAGGCCGAGGCGGCTGTTGTTAACGAAAAAACATTAACAAATTTTCATTTAATAATAGTTGTTAATTTCATGGAAGTGTGTTTAGTTCATTTTGTGTAATTGTCCGTCAAAGATCACTATTTAATAGAAATGGTATTTTTTTTAAAGTTCGTCAAGAAAAGGTAAAACGTTCGTTATTTTCAAAAAGGCCGGCCGAGATGACCGTTATTAACGAAAAAATATTACAAAATGTCCAGTTAATATTTAGTAATATTTAGTTCAGTTGTTTTTGTGTAATTGACCCTCATTCGCATATAAATAAGTGAATCGACCGCATTACGCGCATTATCCTTACCGCATTATCCCTTACTTTTGTTAAGACGCTATCTTTCAATCCTCGTCATGTAAACTTTAAACGGTCGGCATTTCAAAAAAGGCGGGGCGAGGCGGCTATTGTTAACGAAAAAGCATTAACAAACGTCCGATTAATAATAGTTCTTAATTTTGTGGAAGTGTTTGGAGATGTTTTTGTGTAATTGCTCTTCAAAGATAGGGAAACGGCGCTTTCTTTCAAACCTCGTCAAGCAAATTTTAAACGGTCGCCATTTTAAAAGACCAGTCGAGTCAGCTGTTGTTAACTAAAATACATTAACAATTGTCCATTTAATAATTATTATTAATTTCATGGCAATGTTTTTGGTTGTTTTTGTTATTTGCCCGTCAAAGTTTTTTTTTGAGGGGGTGGGGTATTTAAAGTCGCATCAACCACTAGGACATTAGCGACCTCAATTGAAGTTAACGGTATGGTAACTATGAAGATGAAGCGAAATGGTGATGATGAGGGGCGAAAAGACAAACACAAATATGCCCAAGGCGGGACTCGAACCCGCGATCCTTTGGTCCGAGGTCATTACATCACTACTGCCTCAGCGATCTCGGCCACCGGGCCAGCTAAAGATTATTTGATTAATTATAATCATCAGACTCTTTTCAACCTCGTCATGTGAACTATAAATGAACGCCATTTTGAAAGAGATTGGCCAAGGCGGTTGTTGTCAACGAAAAACTATTTACAAATGTTTACTTAATAACATACATTAATTTCACCGAGATTGTTTAGATGTTTTAATGTTATGCCCGTCAATTCACTTACTTATTGCATGCAGCTCTACAAATCTCTGTTTCATATGTTTAAATTTATTGAAAAAACATAGAAATTTGGCGAATTAAAAGAAGGAATATTTTTGAGAAATATTCGAAAATGTTATTCAATTAATGTAAATCTGAAAGTTGAGAAAATAATAAATTTTCAAGAAGTAAACGTGTTCTGCATTATATAATAAATAATGATGCTCTACCCAAACACTTAATGTAAAATTTAAACTGTCATCATTTTGAGAGGGGCAGACCGGGGCACTTGATATCAACTGAAAACTGTTCAATAATGTTAACTTAAAAATGTATATTAATTTCGTTTTTGCTGTTCGTTTTGTAATTGCCTGTTAAAATTTACTTAGTCAAAAAAATTAGCAGTTTTTGAACATCTTTATTACATAATGCTTAATTAAATGAAAATAAAAATACTTGACACTGCAAAAGATATAATACATTTAGAAGGGTAAATGAAAGCGCATATTGTTTCTGGAACTTGAAAAGTTGATTAGGAAAAAAGTTATATACAATAAAAAAATAAGTATATTTTCACTGCTAGGGTAGCAGAATTTTTCCTCGGTTGAAACGCATGGCTTTGAGGATGTAGTATAGATAAGATAGTAGCACTGATTTTTTTTCTTGGTTTCTGGTTATTTGAAGTATGTAGACTTGATATTTATCAAGAAATAATAGTTTTTCAAAGATTAAAATTTGGTGCCTAAGCGCGCGTTTTAGCCCTGCTCAGACCACCGTGCGACGCCGACCTTTCCTTCTCCAGATATTTCCCCCCAGGGACACCGCTCCAGCCGGTAGAAGCTTTAATTGTTTGGTTTTTTCATGTTTACGGGCGCGTCAACTGCTTTGGTTATTAGTCCCGTTAGTGTAGTGCATTTTTTTCCTCGGAAGATGGCGCTGATCTACCCTCGCTGGATGGCGAGATCCGGCGCCGACCGTCGGCTAGCGGAGTTTCCCTCTAACCAGGACTCTCCAACCAGCGAGCCACCGCCCCAGCCGGGGCTAGCTCTAAGCTCCCGATATATGTGGTTGTGTAGTACATGTTAGTGTAAGTGTGTGTGTGTAAGGGGAGAGGATAGGACAAGGAAGAGGAAGGACGCGCGCGGTCCGTGGCCCGTTTTTAGGGTACGGCTCCGGCATTTGCCTGGTGTAGATAAGCGAAACCACGATAAACTACCGATCAGAGCAGCCGGACGCTAGAATTCTGTCGAAAATCCTGCCGCCGTGAGGACTCGAACCTAGGACCTCACGGTCAGAGGCGCTGTAGTGACATTAGTTGATGCACTGAGCTACCGCTCCCAGTTACAAGCTGTAAGTTCCCGATGTGTTGGGTAGTGTAGTACATGGAAGTAGACTATACGTGTGGATTGGACTGAAGATAGGACAAGGAAGGGGAAAGAAAGATTACGCGTGGTCCGTGTCCTGTTTGTTAGGGTACTGTTCCGGCCTTCACCTGATATAAATCGGAGAAACTGAAAACTGCCGATCAAAGTAGGCGGCCGCTAGAATACTCCAGGTAGAGGCTGAATTCGACCTGGTTATGTAGGTAATGTCGAAAATCCGCCACCGTCGCAGTATTCATCGGCAATGCTGGCTTGAGCTAAACTCAGGCGTGTTGATATTTAACACCTCCCATTAAATTATATTCTTAAAGGCCACAGAAGGGATGAGTTTGTAGAAAAAACGTTAAAAGCACTCTAAAACTATCGGGAATGTTTCAGATGCTGTGTTCGATATGCTCTGTCTGATAAAGAGCTCACTATACAGTGAAATTTAATCCAAGGAATTATCTTATACTATCAACCGTTTATAACTTAATGGACAAAAACAAAAAATTGTTTCCGCGCTTTACACCGTCATATTTTGCTCCATCCCTTGCCCCCTCGGAGCAAAGTTTCTCATGACCACAATGATTTGGCTTTGGCAGTCGGTTGGACTCGTGCCAACGACCCCAACTAATGTCCAAAAATATTCAGCATATTAACAGCTCAAAATAATCTTTCTCTTCTTCTCTTTGTTCCGACAGAGACATGCATTTCTTCTCTCGCATCTAAGAAGTTTTCACTTACACAGTGAATCCAATTCTGATAATGAAATTTTATTTTAAGTTACACCGACATAAGTAAAACAAACATTACGGAATTAATTTTCCCTTACTTCACGAAATGAAAGTGACATTGCATTCCACTTCCAAATTTAAAATTAAGTTTACATTGCTTCAACTGTGTAGTTATTTAAGGATTTTTTGAGCCCTTAAATATACTTACGGAATTATCGATGCTATTTCGTCATTCATATTAGGTACATAGGAAATCGTTCTCCTTGACAGTTCTCAACGCAACATTATTTTCCATTATAGTGACATCAAAGAGTGTATCACACATTACTTGGGGACGTGGAACGCGTCGGGTGACCGGCCAGGAACCCCGGGATCTAACGTCGTCGAGCCCCTGGCCGAAGGGATAAAAGGCACTGACTGACTGCGACGTGACGGTAATTAACGGAGGATTACTCCAAAATAATGCGCTCAACACCCCATAAGGGGCTTGGAGACGCGTTGCGTCAAGATGTGGACGCAACAAATTAAAACAATATCTTTTCCGATGGCGGTGTTATGCTGTTTTGAACGTCACACGCAGACACACGCATAAGAAATCAAATCCAGGCCCTTTGCAGGTGGCAGTACGTTACTTGAAACAAAATAGAAATAAATAATCTCAACCTCTTTTACCCAGAATAAACTACAGGAAAATAATATAACGTTAACAATACCCAACATAATCCTCACGAGGACATTTCAGAGTGCAGTGAGGATCGCCCAGTTGTTTGGAACAGAGCATCAGATACTAATATCTCTTTCAAAACAATTAACTCAATGCGCGTCAACAGTAAATGAGTGTGGACAAATGTATTTATTTATTTTACGTCAAAAACTGTAGGATGTGCTATTGGGAGAAGTAAATTCTGAGCACTTTTTCAAAATTCTGTGATCCCTACACTAAACCATATACTAATTGAATTTTCAATTTTAAAAATACTCGCTCCGAAGTAATAAAATCTATTTTCAAGGGAAATCAGCCATAAATTTGCGCTCTTATCTCTCATCATGTCCTTCATCAAGGAATAATACTTCCTGCCGCGACAACATGGAAACGATAATTAGAATAACTATATTTCCCACTGAATTCCAGAAGACGTGTACAGATAATGAAGTTACATTCATGTCTAGAAGCAAAACAAGGAGCCATCTCAGCATTTGTCAATGAATCAGGGAAACTGAACGAAAAACCTGATCGAGACGGGGATCATTGACCCGGAGGCTGCGGTACAATACTTGTTACAGGTTGTTTACATTTACACAGCCCCCATGGTAAATGATGCATTAACAATCACTCAAAATTAATGTTACTTTCCTTAGCACAGTACAGTCTCCAATTGTATAGAAACAGTTATGCAGAAGAAACGATTTCACTTGGGATTTAAAATTTTCTATGGAATTTAATCGTTTAATGTCATCTGGCAAAGTGATGTAAAATAATGTACTGGTATGCGATTTTTTTTGTAATGAGCTGTTGATACCGCCACCTGATGAATATGATTTCTATGTCGAGTGTTTTAGTAATAGACATCAGGGTTTTCTGAAAATATATTCCCGACCTTAAACATGACATTTTTGACACAAACCACTGATTCGTAAATCAACAGACAAGGTAATGGTAAAATTCCTAGATTAATAAAGACAGGCATACAAAAATCACGTGGGTGGAATTCGGTTATTATTCGTACAAATCGTTTTTGTAATCTAAAAGTATGAGAGCTAAAAGATGTATTTTCCCAGAATATTATGCCATATCTCGGCGGGAGGAGCATTCCCGAAATATACACAACGAACAGTTACGAACAGTACGGCTGACTGAAGTTGAAAGAATTCTTAACGCGTAGCATAATGAACTGAATTTTGTGATCAATTCATTTAAATGCATGATCCATTGAGGTATGTCTTAATTGAGAGACATAAAAAAATTGTGCCTTCACATCAATCAATGGTACACCATTCAGCTTCTGTGGAGCACAGAATTGTTTATTTAAAATGGAAAACTGCATTAAAACCGTTTTCTTTTCATTTGCAATTAATTTATTATTTCGGAACCAATTTGAAACATTTGATATTTTACTATTTACGGTTTCTTTATTGCAAAGAATATTTTATCATCCGCAAAGAGAACTGTTCTTCCGTTTTGAATCGTCGAGGGTATATCGTTTACGCACAGTAAGAAAAGAATGTGGCCTAAAATCGATCCCTGAGGGACACCAGGTGCAATTGACATTGTCGGAAAAGGGTGTACATAATGTCCCATCATTGCAATAAGATATATCTACTCTCTGAGATCGCTGTTTGTGGTACGAACATAACCAATCTAGGCCAATGCCACGGATTCCATATGGATGTAATTTCGATAGTAAAATGTAATGATCAGTGACGTCAAAAGCTTTTGAGAGATCTAAAAATAATCCATTAGTTGCTTCGTTTTGTTCCAATGATGAGGCGACGTCATTAGGGAAAAATGTCTGTTTCCGTAGATTTTGATTTTCTAAATCCATGTTGGCAATGTGGAAGCGCGTGGTGTTCACTGAGAAAGGTATCAATTCGTACGTAAAGAAGTTTAATATTTTTTAAGAAATTGACAGAAGAGAAAGAGGCCGACAAATTTGAATTTCCTTTTTGTTGCCTTTTTGGAAGAGCGGCTTAATCTTAGTTGTTTTGAAAATGGAAACGTTCTGGAGCAAGGGTACTTTAAATGTGTTAACGGGTGTATCATAGCAGGCACACACGTCTTTAAGAAACAATCCTGAAATTTTTCTAAACCGGCCGAATATTTATTGTTTAGTTTACCGATTAATTTGAGAATTTCATAGGAAGAAGTGTCGGAAACGAACATGTCTAAAATTTTTGGGGAAATGTCTGATATTCAATTTTGTGGCTGAAGACAGTGAGATCGGCAGCAACTCTCGAAACGTATTCGTTAAAGAGACTAGCCGCTGTTGCCGGATCGCTCACATTTATATCGTTATATTTTAAAACAACATTCTCTATAAGGTTTCTAGTTAGTTGGGTCGAATGTTTTATTATATTCCACATTGCTTTTGTTTTGTTATTTGAGATCAAAATATCCTGATCGTATTTCATGATTGTCGCCTGCCTTATGACTTTTCTTAACAATGATTTATATTTTTTAATGTAGGGGGAGAAAATCTTTGAGATACGTTATGATGTTTAGAAATGAAAGAAAGAATTCGCGATGTCTTCTGTTATCCAAGAATTGCTTTTCCGTGAAATATTTAATTTTCCTTCTTGAAGAGGAAAGCAAATATTAAAATGAAATGAAAACGTTGAAAAAAATAAATTATTTATCGTTTCTATCAACAGTATTACAAACCCCGACCCATGACTCCTGCATCAAGTAATCAATGAATAATTTTATTTTACTTTTAATAAACAATCTACTCATACGTGTCTTATTCATGGTGTCAGAGTTCGCATTTCGTATAATGGTAAGAATGTTTGCATCGTTGTCACTCTCTCCTTTGTTTCAACTTCATATCGAGTAGTAGTTTTGTTAATTATAATTTTATCGATTGCCTTCATTGAATGTAGTGTGATCCGTCTAGGTACATTTATTGTAATATTTAAAGAGAAAGAGTTAATTAAATTGAGAAACTGTTCTTTCTCGCAAGAATCGACCAGAAAATCAATGTTAAACTCCCCGCCTACAACAATGGATTCAAAAGAGTGATTGCCGACTAAATGTTATCTGAGGGTTTCCGAACAGCAAAATAAAATCAGCAGCTCTCTTTGTTTGAGGTATATAGATGCAAAGTAATATCATTTTTAGCTAGGGATGATGTACAATAAAAATTTCGAAAACATTTTCAACGGAATACATTTTTAATTCCGTCAAGGAGATAGAATCAATATTATTTCTAACGTAAATACAAGAATCCCATAAATAAGTATAAGATAAAGTCATTATTATTATTATTATTATTATTATTATTATTAATAATAATAATAATAATAATAATAATAATAATAATAATAATAAAATATAATCCCAGTATGTACGACCTTTATTCTCTCTCTTTCACTCTCTCTTTCTCTTTCTCTCTCTCTCATATAGGCGGCTGGAGAATTTGGGGAACGATTTTGAAAAACAAGTCCATTTCGTACTTTATATTCGAAAATTAGGTTTAAAATTGTCAAGTAAATTCCTGTTGCAGATATTTTTATATATAAATAAACCTGAAGTGTCAGGCAAATAACAGCACGTTATTTAAATGTCGGATACAATTTTTGATTTTATATTAATGTATAATTTCCATGAAAAATTTAGTCGTAATCATTTACAGGCAGCAATTTTATTTTCTCACACAAACCAATCTTATCTTATTTTTTAATCAAAGAAAAAAGAATTGTGGGTCAATTTGGAAACGGTCGAAAATTGCTTAGACAATTATACAAGTGATGACCCATATACTAAATGCAAATTCTCTATAAAAGAATATTTCATTTGAATAAAACTGATCAGTCACCTTATGAAAAAAAAAGCATTTATGAAAGCGATATTTGAATTTAAGGTGTGAATTTTCGATGGTAATTGTGTGTCCATTTATTTACATTACAGAATGAGAATTTGTAGAAGTGTTACCTAAACTACAAACAATACTGTTCATACCTTCAGTAAGGAGAGAGCCATTAAATTACATCTTCGCATCAATGAATGAAGTAATATACTTTTTTATTTCTTTGGACCTGATGTGTATTATACTCGTTGGTACGTTATTGTTCCCACTGGAAGATTTCTCTATTAAAAAGGCTGCTTTCCAGTAGAATGTCGAACATACTCAATTTAGTTCCCGATAATTTTATTATACATGAAAACCGTATTTTAGCTTTCTCATAAGTTTGAACAAGCAGCAAATTACACTGTATTTGCATTGCATATAAAATAATATGAGAGTGCATGTAATTCGAATATTTAATTATTAATTTTAGCTGTTTTGAAAATATCTGGAAACGTTCCGGCGTATAAGGATGCATGAAATATTTGAGTTAACGTAACGTAACTGTAATGCGCGCAGGTCTTTAACAAAGAATCCGGTAATTCATCTAAACAGGCCGAATATTTAATTTTTAGTTTACCGATTATTTTGTGAATTTCGTAGGAAGAAATTTCGAAAATGAACATCGTGTCTAAAATTTAGGGGGAAATGTCTGATATTGAATTTTTGGCCGAAGACTCTTGGTGAGATCAGTAGCAATTCTCGAAAAGTATTGGTTAAAGAGACTAGCCACTGTTGCCGGATCGTTCACATTTATATCGTTATATTTTAAAACAACATTTTCTACAAGGGTTTTAGTTGATTTGGTCGTGTTTTATATTATATTCCACATTGCTTTTGTTCTGTTATTTGAATTCAAAATATCTTGATCATGTTTCATGATTTCGGCATGCTTTTGACTTTTCTTAACAATGATTTGTCTTTTATAAATTAGAGGAGGAAATATTGAGATACGTTATGACATTTAGAAATGAAGGAAAGAATTCTCTTGTTTTTACATGATGTCATAATTGCTTGTGTTATACAAGAATTGCTTTTGCGTAAAATATTTCATTTTCTTTTTTGAAATGGAGAGAAAGTGTTAAAATGAAATGAAAGTAAGAAAAAAAGAAGAAGAAAAGAAAGTTTTTGCCTTTAGCAAACGACTGACAGTTTCCTTGGCGATGTACTTTGTGTTATTGGTATATAAAGCATTTTCGTTTAGGGTCAACAATATAGTAATTCACATAGTATTTTATATAGTTTGCAGTACGTACTTTGAACATCCGTTACCTTCGTACTAACTCAAGTATCTACGAGATACGCTTCGTTTAGCACCAGGAGTTTAAATTAAAAAGAGAGGATAACTGACAAAATAAATATGAGCAGATAATTAGCAAAACCTTGATGATGAGTAGTGCAAAAACAAAAGCTTTGCAGAATTTTATGTACTTTGGTAAAAGTATTTCGTTTCTCGTATTTTATTACAACAATATCATAATGTTTTGAAGTCATTCAATCCATTTATCTAGAGATGCATAGTTGAGTTTTGATAAGAGTGAGGTTTGCAAATATTTAACCTCGTTAAAAATTTTCCTATTGATATCGATTGTAATTTATGATTTTATATAATAATATTGTAACCTGCTCTTGCCTTTAGAAGTAGAATAGGATATGTTAAATAAGTGGATAAGATAGTGGAATATACAGTATGTTTACACTCATAAACACCTAATAACTTCCTAATGGAAACTGTGCGACAATAATTCCAAAACAAAATGACATACTATAGAGAAAAGTATGGAAGTGAGAAAAAAATGTCGAATGTTTGCTTCTGATATTCACATTTTATAATTATTCGTTGAGATGCACCTTTGGGCAGAAAACATCACGAAACATTCAAGTACAAATGAACAAGTAACGAACCTGCACGGGTTATTCTCCCTAGTTGTGCCACGTCGCGGGGTGGGGGGAAGAGGAAGTCATCATAATTAGTAGGGATCAAAGAGATAGCATCGACTTAAAAAGTAAGGTTAAATTACATGTATAAAGAATTTCCATAAATCTAAAAATAAATACGTTAATGCTAATAAGAGTTAAAGAAAACCATTTCTACTGAGCTTAAAAGTCAAGTAGTTATTATTATAGTTGCATATGCACCAAATGATGATGCCGATATGGCAAGTACGGATGGATTTTATGTAAAATTGACAAAATCATTGGAGAAAGTAAGTGACCAAAAATAACTTTCATTAGTTGAATATTTAAATGATTGCACTGGATGGAGAATTGCCGATCCGATTGATTGATTTTTTCGTGTTCCCGGGCGTGTCAACGGCTTTGGTCATTAGTCCCGTAAGTGTATTGCATGTTTGTTCTCGGGAGATGGCGGTGACCTTCCCCCGATGGATGGCGAGATCCGGCGCCGACCTATCGTCGCTAGTCAGGTTTCCCCGAACCAGGACACACCCACCAGCGGGGCACCGCCCCAGCCGGGACAAGCTCTAAGCTCCCGACTGGTCTCCCGGAATATGTAGGGGTGAAGTCCATGTTAGTGTAAGTGTGTGTGTGTGTGTGTAAGGGGAGAGGATAGGACAAGGAAGAGGAAAAGATCGCGCGGTCCGTGGCCCGTTTGGAAGGGTACTGCACTGGCATTCGCCTGGTGCTGATCGGATAAACCACGGAAAACTACCGATCAGAGCAGCCGGCCGCTAGAATTCTCCTACAGACAACGACTGAATTCGACCTAGCTGAAAAGCTAGTGTCGAAAATCCTGGCGCCGTCAGGACTCAAACCTAGAACCTCTCGGTCAGAGGCGCTGCAGTGATATCAGTTGATGCACAGAGCTACCGCTCACGGTCCGATCCTATTGTATAGCAACTTGCTGAAAATATAATAAATAATAATGGAGAGAAGTTGAAAGTTTTACCAACAGAATACTCTCAGAATAATTAATGGTTGGTTCAAGCAAAAACAGATACATCAGTATACATGGATACAACCTACTCGCAATTTATGATCTATAATTGATTATATTTTATTAAGACAAAAACCAAAACTCCGGATTAAAGGCGTAAGAGAGGCCCTGAGTGTGCATCAGATCAGCATTTACTGGTGTCCAGAATTTTCTTTCCTTTTAAAAGTACAAAAGATGCTTACAAAATTGAAAGTGGTAATAATATTTTAAAAATAAATTATCATTTGCAAAAACTTCATGACGACTCTACTTGTTTTCTTTATAAAATGAGATTAGCCACAAAACTCTGTGACATTGCAGATGGTTCTGCTAATAATATGCATGAGGCGGTTAAGAAGAAAATACACGAATCTGCCTTTGAAGCTTTCCCCTAGGGCTTAGTTCTCTTTAGAACAACATAATATATGGAATACGAAAAAAGAAATGTGGTAGAATGGAACTGTAGATGAGTTAATGTATAACAAGAAAACGGCATGTACTAAGTGGCTCGCTACAAAATCTGACGAAGACCTTCAAATGCATAAATAGGAGGAAAGAATCGCAAAGAGCAGTTACTGCAGCAAAACTGAGGTATGGCAAAATATAGAGGAAAGAGAAATGTTTTGGAAACACTAGAGCAAATAAAGCATGGGGTATACTGAAGTCAATGAGAAAACAAATTAATGACTTTGCAGGAATTAGTCCAATAAGCTTGGAAGAGTGGAGGGAATATTATAAAGAACTGCTTACGGAAGATAGATCCACTTTTTTTGCTGAACATTGTAAATGAGAAGAGTACAAACTAAGAAAATATACACATTCCACCGGTAACGATTCGAGAAGTAATCAGAGCTGTAACATTAAGTAAGAACGGTCGAACACCTGGTCCTAGTAATATATAACGAATTAATAAATTCCGCACAAGTTATACTCTATGAGACTTATCAATATATATGATAAGTGTCGGAAAGAGGATACTGTACCTCGGGAGTGGAAAACTGTAATAATCACTTCTCTGTATAAGAAAGGAAAGACTGTTCAACTGTCGTGGAATCAATGTAATGCCGTCATTAGTTAGGATTTATGGCCGTATCTTGAAAGAGAGAATAGACAGGGAAAAGAAGGATTCTGAAAAGCAAAATGGATTTAGACCAGGACGCTCATGTATGGATGGGATATTTACATTACGAAACCTGGTTGAAAAACAGAGTTTGTAGAGGTTTAACAACTCATTTAGCTTTTGTAGATCTACACTAGGCTTACGACACTGTTTCACCAAAGAATGGAGTGTCAATAACTTATGTTAGTGCCGTAAGAGATTCTTATAGCAACTATATGAGCATGGTCAAAATAGGCAATAAAGTTTCCTCAGAATTCCTGGTTACGAAGGGCTTCGACAAGGATGAACTATGGCATCGATACTTTTTAGGATCTATTTAGAGGAAGCCCTTGGCGAGTGGAAGAGGAAATGTAGTGGTATGGGCATTCCAGACGGTGGTGAAATTGTATATAACCTACTCTTTGCCGACGATCAGGTCATCGTGGCCGGTGATATGGATGACTTGAGTTACATGCTCCGTAAGTTGAAAGAGGAATATGAGATTAATATGTCTAAAACTAAGAATCTGAAAGCGAGAGATGATGAGCAGGAAGAGACTGATAGAGACTGAAAAAATTAAAGGTTGTACAACTTTAAAATATTTAGTGGTCACTTTATCTTCTAATGGTAAAGCAGTAATGAATAAATAATAAAATTAGCCAAAGAGGGCTATGGCAATTAAACCCCATTCTGTGGAACGACAAAATAACAAAAAGAACAAAGCATATTATTTACTCAGTTGTTGAAAGTATCACTACATACAGTGCAGAAGTATGGGAATAAAAGAGAATGAGACAGACCTTTTGCCCTTGAAATGTATTTTTGGAGAAGAAGCAGTGGCACTTCCCAACTGGAACATGTACGGAATGAGAAAATAAGTGATATTATGGGCGTTAAAAGAAATATTATTGACAAAATTGAAACCAACCCTCCTCTGGTATGGTCATCTAGTAAGAATAGAGGAGTTTAGATGGCCTAAATTAATATGGAAATGGATTCCTCCCGAGAGAAGAAAACGGGGTCGACCACCAAGAAGTACAAGACGCGATGGCTGCTTTATATTATTAATTTCCAATACGCCCAGAAATTGAAAGAAAACTATTCAGCTTCCGGTCACGTGAGAGGTGTCTAATATTTCTTAAAAAAACAGAAAATCGGAAAAAGTACAAAAAAAAGTAGTTTCGATTTTGAGCGAAAAATGCAAATTTACTGTGTCATTCTATCTAAAATAATTCTGGGCGTGCCTATGGAATTTTCATAGTCAATACCCCACTGCTTACGACACAGCTCACGACTTCGACAGCAAAGCTTCAAGAAAGAGCCCGCCGGCTATTACGTATTTGATTCTCAAGTGTTGCGTTAGAGAACAGCAACTTTTTTGACATTCTTGGTACATTAAAAAATGTACTGCACGGATACTATTCTATATTATTGCAATATTTGTGAAGAATGTTTTTGTTATAATATTTATATTTTTGCAGGGTCATATGAGAATATTTTATTTGTTGTTCCTGAGCAGTGTGTGTGTTACTTTTTGGAAATCCATTTTGTGTAATTTGCTCCGTTGCATTTTTGCTGTTGCAGGCCACTGATTTCGAAGTATTTCATTTGGGATTTGGGGATGACGACAAATCTTCAACTTCAAACTCCTTTTCTGTAAAGCTACGGTCTTTTTAGACAGGACGGTATTGCATTTCATGAGCGATATGTAGAGAGGAAAGTTGCTGAATTTGAAACGTTGCCTAAATTGGAGCACACCTGAGTTCCTACGCTGGTTCTAATGTTTGGCAACCCTGGATAGCGTCTTAGCGAGAAGGATATGTGTTATTAATGTTTTCGTTGAGCGTCGTACAATTTTTGTTGCTGTATATCGCAAGCCATTGTAGAGAGTGAAAGTAATTGTAACTTTTACAATACACGTTACGAATATGTTTCATTCGTTTCCGAGTTATCATAGAAAAATGATATTGCCCTGTAAGTCCGTGCAGATTTCTGTTTCATTATATTTGGTCGAGTTGACGAAGTTAGACTACACAAAGTGTCCTTGATGAACCGGTTCATCTTAGGAAACGGGTATGAATTATTTAATATTTTTCATGCACGTCAACAGAAAGTAATGGAGTGGACGTAAATAGAACGCAATAATGTTCGCCATCTGATAACCTGACGGGTGTCACAGAGAACAATCCAACTTAGTTCTAGCAACATTAGGCAAAATGGTAATGATGAATTATATTGATAATCTTCTGTTTATGAACACAGAAGAAACAATGGAAGTAGGTGGTTGACAATTTATCTCCACTTCCTTAAGCGTCCGAAATATGAGTAACTGGAAGATGCGGAAAACCATAAAGTGCAGTTTTAATAACAAGAAGTCTATCCAAACAACAACTAGGACACTCCAAAAGAAAATACAAAAATAAGAATAAAAAATTTCGTTTCTGTCTACAAGATCACATTTAGCTCCTTCTTTAGGATACGAAAAAAGGGAAAGGAAGAATCCGAAGCTCTCTCACACACACACACCGTGCTACAATGAAATAACTCGTTAAGAACACTTTCTGTCTAAATTGCGGAAACTAAAACTGATCTTACTAGCCACCATGTTGGTTGTGCATTTTTCTTTTATCGCATATTCTTAAAATATTTTTATTAAATAACTAATGGTGCTCAACAGCACATACTTCTCGCATTATTTCTAAATTGTAATTTTTGAAAATTCAGTGAGTTCAACGAAAATGAGACCCGCGCCAATCTTTTAAGCGTACCTTTCTAACCGTAGAACAAATGAGAGAAAACCATTCCGAGCGATTTTGAGAATTTTTGTTTATAAATTGCATTAATTTCAAGTCTGAATTACGCCAAATCTATTGGTTTCTTCCAAAAATTGTACATGAGATTTTTAAAGAACTGATTTTTTTAACAGACTTTGTCCAAGGCAAAAATAACTGCCATCAATTTTATAGCTTTAAAACGTTAACATTTTTCAATTTTCGAAAATACGGAGAGTTCACCGAAAATGAGACTAGAATTATACTTTTAACCATTCCTTGATACATAAGAGGTAAAATTTTAAAGAAAATTTGTAGCAGTTTTTGAGAATAGAAAATTGTTCAATAGTTACTTTTGAAAAAAATCTGAAAACGTTTTTGAGGCTGCATGTAAAATACCTTCAAAAATCAAAATATCAAATATCCGGTTGAAATATCAATCAATATATCCGGTTGAAACTCCGGAAGGGTCGAATTCGTTCAGATCGATCGAGAAATATCAATTTTGGAGAAAATCATCTGAACGGTTTTGGCGTTGAACAGAGACGGACAGACAGACGTTTTGCTGTCAATTGATTTTCCTGTATCAAGGACCCAAATTATAGATTCTGGCTATACCGCGAGTTAGAGAGAGTAATTTACTATAAATATATAGAAATAGGTTGTATCTATTTTTTTGTTTCCAGGTCCTTTTCGTTCTGAATTAGTTTTTCTGCCGAAAATTCGCCGTTTTTCGGCGCACGATTCCTTTTCTTAGAGCGAGAAGTAAGTACGAGAAAGTAATAACTGTTGTACTTAGTGCTTCCTGCATGTTTTCTTTCATTTGGAACGTTTTAATCTTGACAGGAGTAATAACCATCAATCCGCTACATATTTGACGTTTTCCTTCATCCATTCCTCACCACCATCCTTACAACTGATCGGTAAGAACCGTTCCCATCAATCCCCATGTGATGTCTTCGGATGGATTGTAGGGAGATCTCTCGTTGCGGCCAAAAGTGTTGGTGTCACTAATATGCCGTGCAAAAAATTAATAGTTTTTTTTTTATTTCAAAGACAGTTATAAGAACAGGTAGTGTTGTTGAAACGCCAAGAATTCTACTTCCCAAGGTCGTGCTTTCAGAAACGCGCCAAGGTCACGGGCAAGTGGAGGTCTAACAGCGGCATTCATATTCTCTACACTCGATTCTGTATCAAGCTCACAAGCCTTTTAACATTCTCCCGTTCTTATGCTCCATATGTTCACAAAATAATCAAATACCCCCTTCAAGACACGGATGCCTTGCACAATTTCAGAATTTCAAGAGATACCTTTTGCTAGGACTTTCGGACAGTTTTGACAGCGCAGACGAGTACGGGTTAGTTTCTAAGATATGAATCATTTTATTAGACTAATAGCTACATTAACATTTCGTAACCCGCTGACATAGTCGTTCCAATTATCACCTCATAGTAAAGCAGAATGAACTGGGCCAACAGACGTGCAATACTGTTTGAAGTGTTGCAGATAAATAATTAGAAGCACTACCATATACTAGAATTATTGCCCCTCTATGAACGGACATGTGAGATTTAGTAATTATGTTCCCTGGAGGGGAGGCGCCTCATGAAATTCCTTGTGGCACGGTCAGATCAGCGCGAGCGCGCGCCTTGCAGATCGGCCACTGTCGGCCGCGACCGGCTTTCCCCTCCGCCTTCCAGGGAAGGCGCGCGGCTACTGCACGCAGCTGTCCGCCAAGCGGCAGCACTTGCTCATGACGACTCAATCTGCCTGTCTCGCATGCACCAATTATTGCATTGCAAATTGAAAACAAAACTGCAAATATTCTTTACACTTAGAAAAGTAGAAGCATAAGAAAAATAGTCAGGCAATTTGCATGGAAAGAATCGTAAGTGATGAATAAGAAACCTTCAAGTAATAGAACACATACGAGATTAGCTATTGTAAATAAATACTAGGGTGTCCCTTATATTATAATAATAAATTGTTTTACTAATTTTTTTGGGCTCACCCCCTAAATATTTTACATTTGTTCAAATTTACTCAAAAATGAAATTTCACGTCAATAGGAACCCGTGCCGACTTCAGAGCGAAATTTGCGCGAAATTAGGGATAATTGGTTTTGTTGTGTTAAGCCAGTGGAAAACTACTGACATATGTTTAATACATATTTCTATATTACAATTTAATACATTTTCACGCTTTAGACTGCGTTATGGTCTTTACTTTTCTTGTGGGTACTTTATTTCAGTGATTCTTGCAATATGCATACAGTGAACGTTCTTGAACAACACAACACAAATTGTATCGCTCCTCATCTACAGTCAATAGGGCATCAAAATATTGCATTAATGTGACATCTCTTTTAGCGCAGTCATTCATAGCTTTCAACTTTATAAATAACAATTGATCTTCTAAATATGAAGAGTTGGTTTTCCAGGTCGAAGGACATTCTTGAATAAAACTAGTCTCCATCTTCAGGCAGGAGAACAGATATCTGCTCTTGGTTGTCACAAAGTCAGCTATTATATTATATATATATATATATATATATATATGTATATATATATATATGTATATATATATACACATATAATATATATATATATATATGTATATATATACACATATAATATATATATATGTATATATATATATATATATGTATATATATACACATATAATATATATATATATGTATATATATATATATATGATGTATATATATATATATGTATATATATATATATATATATATATATATATATATATATATATATATGTATATATATACACACACACACAGAGATTAACAAATTAATAATTTAAGAACGGTCGTCGGGATTCAATTGCGCTTGCTATTAATTCTGGCTATCTCTCAAAATATCATGCACTCACAAACCACAAGTTTAGCACTTGCACTAACTGTTAATTTTACTTCTCGTATGTTATTTATTTATTTATTTATTTATTTATTTATCTATATATTTATTTATTTTCCGTCAAAAAAAAACAGTTAAAAACTGCGTATGACGTGCTATGGGGAAAAGTGAATAGTGAGCACATTTTCAAAGTTCTGTGATCCCTACACTAAGTCATATACTACTTAAATTTTGAATTTTGAAAGGGAGAAAAAAAACTCCCATGTAATAAAATCTATTTTCAAGGATAAATAAGCAATAAATTTTGAATTTTGTTATAAAATAAAACTTCAAACACTTGTTTATTTGATGGTAAATTGTGTCCAGTTATGTTTTATATGAATAATTAATATTATCTCCTATTAAAAATACAGGTTCCTCGGCGCTGCCTATACCACTAACATATGACATTGTTAGATTAGTGACCTGCAAACAGATGTGACACGATCGATTGAAATTATTGCACTGTTACTCTCGGGCTGACTCAGCGGTGGGTGGTAGGTTTGGACTTGTCCGTCATGCGAGTTCGTCCTCAAGCCGCCACGGGTTAGAATGCTCCGATCTCAGCAAAATTTTCTACAGGCATATTTTAAGGTCATTCGAACAAAATTGGAGGGTGACAGTTGAAAAATTTCGAAGTCGGAAAATAAGGGACCCCTAATAAATACATACAATAGGTTAAAGTTGCTCTATCACCTACTGTCCTGCCATGCCACCCACATCGACCTGTTACAAGTGTCACCTCAATTTAGCTCTTGATTGCACAACCACCTTCTCACAGTAGTGCCAGACACTTCTTAAAGATCTGGAGCGATGGAGGCATACGATATTGGGATGGAATATAAATCATTGCCCGGTTCTATAAGGATGGGTGTAGGATGGCGACGGGGAAGGGATGATCCGCGCGGTCCCCCATGATCCGCGCGGTCCCCCTCCCGTCGTTTAAGAATGTCCGGTCTGTGGCGGTTGTTTAGGTTATGTGTCGTCACTCCTTTGAAATACTTTGGAGGAAACGTAAGAAATCACCAAATAAAACACCCATTCTCTAGAATTTCCTACCAGGTAGAAGCATTAACATATTCAGCTTAACAGATTGAGAAAACCTGTAACTTATGACCTCCCGAGCTACGATACTTGTTGCGAATAACGTGCATACGGAAACGGCGGAAGAAGTATATTCGTGTCATGTGATTCTTTTTTAATTTGTTGCGTCTACAATTCAACGCAACGCGTGAACGCGTGTCGAAGTCCCTTAAGGGGCGTTGAGCACTTTGTGCTGGGGAGTAATTTTCCAATGACTTAGTGCGCTGGGCAGTAATCCCCCATTAACTTTATTTGTCAGGTCACGTCACGTCGCAGTCAGTTGTCAAGAGGACCACCATGTAGCATCTCCGCGTACGCGCCTCCCGCTACGCGCTCCTGCGTCACTATCCAGGAATTGGGAAGGGCAGGGTTTAGGACACTTCACAGGGGTTGGACTAGCCCTTGTGAAGCAGCCAAACTTGTTTTGTTGGAACAAATTTCATATGAGATTCGACGGGAATCGAACCCGCACCTCAGTGATGAAAGGCCAGCGACTTCGATTCGTGTCATGTTTTCATATATTTTATTACTTTTAATACCAAATTAATGCTCATGCTATGATTGATCACCTTTTTATTGAAGTTTTAAAACCTAAAATCTATTAAAGTTATAAAACATTTTTAAGGCTAAGAAAGTAGATATTAAAATATGGATTATTCTTTGTACAATCAGTCAAATAAATTTCGACCGTTTTCGACTTGGCCAAAACTTTTTTTCTTTTGTTTGATTAAAAACTATTTTGTTAGAGAAAATATACTATTGTTCACTTAAATGGCGAATTGTTTTGTGGAAATTGTGCATTTCATACTTAACAACCAAGGAAACGTATTTTCGCAAATACAGCCCCCCTATTTTTTTTACAAAACGCCTTAGCAAAAGAAAAGGAATCAGGTCAGTTATTTGCAATTTATTAAAACAGACAGATGTTTGCACACTTGGTGTAGTGCTCACCAAAATTATTGATTGCTATAAGAATTAAGTTAAAGAACATTGTTGAAGGAGAATCAAATGTGGTGCGAATTTATTTATACAGTAAATGGCACTATAAACGAAAAACATGTAAAAAAAAGAAAAAATGAAAATGATGAAAATAGTTTTGAGAAAAAATAAAAGTATAAATTAGTTTATTTATTTATTTACTTATTATATGCATGTAACTATGTATTAATTATAATTTTATTAACATATTATTTTTGCTTTTTCCATTACACATATTTACATGTTTCTCTCTTATAAATTTGTTTCTTCACAAATTGTTACATATTGCATCAAATGATAGTTATTTTTGCTAATTTGAAAGTTGTTCTTGATAAATTTAAAAATTTGCATTTTTACAATAAAAGTGTACCGAATAAAATTGACATTTTTGTATGCAGAAGGCGAATTTGCAACAAAAATTGGGGTTACCGTTTAAAATTCCAAAATTATCCCCCAGGGGTTGAGGTTGAGGAACGTGTTTAAAATCATTGGATGGACCCGTTTAAGACAAACAAATTTTTTCAGTCCGATACGTAATTTCGATATATTTCGATTTGTCAAGTTAAATGGGACACCTGCATATGTATTTATTATTTTAAAAAAATTTTTAAAATTTTTTTTTTTAAAATTTGCTTGAAGTTAGCATTTATTGGAAAAAAATTAAACAAAAAATTGTTGTTCGAAAGTATACACACGTATGTCGTTATCTATTACTACATTTATTTAAAAAATAAATTAAAAATTATATTTAAATTTTCTATTTTTTCCTTTTTCTTTTTTATGTACTACATTCGTATAAATATCAGATTATTAAGTATTTATTTTCCCATATATAGGATTAGTTAGTCGCCACAGCAGAACTCCCTTTTTCGACCCTCCGACGTTTAAAAACTTGGCTTAGGCCTACAATGAAAGACAATAGGGTTATTGGTCTTGCGTTATTGCACATTAATTGAGATATTGATTTTAATATTGATTCCGAGACTACACGATTCGCGAAAAGCAAACGCATGAGACAGAAATTTGTGCTGTAACTTTATTAAAACCACAGTAACCTGATTGATACCTGATATGTAATAATATTGATGTGATTAATGGTATATTTAATTTCTAATATAGTTAATGTATAACAAAGTCAATTTGATATACGTATAATATACGTCAAATATATGTTGTTATATTCTGTACCTCTCCCAATTCTTACCCCCCCCCCAAAAAAAACAAGAGCAGTCTGGATCTGCGCCTGGGTTCGAACGAACCTAACCTTTAATAATATTGTTATTCGTATATTTATTTGACGAATATTTATAGGAATGTATACATTCTGCAAAGAAATAACCTCCCGCAGTTTATCTGATGAGTTCACGTAGACTCTGTACATCAGAAAAGATGAAGCAGTCAGCTACTTTCAATTCATTATTATCTACCAAGCGTTCAAACTACAATTGTTCAGTTTGTTACAAAACTATTCTATTTTTGCCTTCAGACGAGAGTTCGCTGCAAAATTTACGACGGATTTGTTACAAAGAATGCGCGTAAGAGTAAAAGTACTGAATTTCAATCGAAGTGTGGGAATTGAAAAATCAGAGAGATATTTAAAACATATAAAGTGTGAAGTTAAAGGAGCGCAATATCCGCGGTCCGCAGAACTGCAATATCCGTAATAAAGTTAAGTTTTCTTTCATCTAAAAAAATACTTGCGCAAGTAAATAAACATTTAAATTATGTTCAAACTCTAACAAATTAAATGTTCAATACACGTTGATGACAGTTAAATATAAGTTGGGTAATTAAAAGAATTGGGGGAGGTTTAAAATTGATAATGGGAATTTTTTGATTACCCCGAATTTTGAGATACAAAAATGTTATTTATTTAGATTTTTTTATTTCTTTTACGTCAAAAACAGTTAAAAACTGAGTGTGACGTGATATGGGGAGAAGTGAATTCAGTGCAGGTTTTCAAAATGATGTGATTCCGACTCTAAGCCATATACTACTTGAATTTTGAATACAGAAAAAACTACTTTTACAGAATGGCACAGACTTTCTCACAGTAAAGTTTTCTAATTTCCTTGGTGTGGACTGGTACGTACAGTCTTGCCCTTCCTTCTTGCCAGCTGCCATCTATCGCCGCCCAAAGTACATTTTTTTAAAATTTTCTCAACTTTTCGGTTTCCAAATAGTACAACCGAAATATTATTTTACGAATATTAAAGAGGACAAAATAATGTCCTAAATAGAAATTTTTCTTGAAACATTTGCCTTTAAGAAAACTGCGTTAAGCGTTACTGTAAATGCGAAATTTGAAGCTTTTTTTCACAGGAATCTATTGAGTTTTCGAAAAACGTCATTTAAAGTAATTTGAAGAACTTACACTCACAAAGTCAATAATGTATACAATAACATTGAAATGAGTATATTGATTGCGTGAGAGAGATTTCAAAAAATTACATTTGTATAATTTTTGAAAAAACAAAAGACTACACCAAAATCAATTTTCGTCATGTCCATTACCACTATACGTTGTAAAGTTTGAAGACGAAATTTGGAGTCATTTTTGAAAATATGGCATTAAGAGATTTTGAAAATGCGGAATTTTGAGATAATTTTCACAGAAAACTGTAGAGTTTTCGAGAACTTTATTTGATATTATTTAAAGCACATATACTTATAAAAACACCAATGTGAAAAAATCGCATCTAATGTAAATATTACCGACGTGAGAGACAAGTCAAAAAATTTACATTGTTGTAATTTTTGAAAAAACAAAAGAATAGAGCAATGTGGCGGTTGTTATCTTATACAGTACATTTCGAACTATCCACACCAAAAAATAAGAAAAAACATAGAGCCTTTTTGAGAAAATCTTGTTTTTGTTACTTTTTAAAATTGCAAATATTGCACACTATATTGAGCGAAAACTACTAAATTTTTCAAAACATCTACATGACCTTATTAAAATAACTGATTTTGAGCAACAAATTTCAATTGAAGCAAAATCTCTATCTTTAATTCTGTAGTTTTAGGAAGACGCCGAACAAAAATTAAAACTTTTACAATTTTCGAAAATGCAGAGTTAACCGCGAAAATCTGACCTACGCCACCTTTATAAGTTTATTTTCCTCTATTCATACAAGAATTTTAAAGAAAAAATTTGGAGTGGTTTTTGAAAAAAATTTCAAACTGTCCGAGGGGCTTCATGTAAAGTACCCCTAACTTTAAAGAATATTTTTCAAAATTTCAAAACTTCAACTACAGCCAGATGGACAGGGGTTTCTTCAGTTTGGAAAAGATCGTACATGTGGTTTGGACGCTAGTAGTGTTTACAGACGTACAGACCGACAGAGAGAGACTGACAGACAGAGAGAGAGGGACAGACAGAGAGAGACGAACGGACAGGGAGAGACGAACGGACAGGGAGAGACGAACGGACAGGGAGAGACGAACGGACAGGGAGAGACGGACGGACAGGGAGAGACGGACGGACAGGGAGAGACGGACGGACAGGGAGAGACGGACGGACAGGGAGAGACGGACGGACAGGGAGAGACGGACGGACAGGGAGAGGCGGACGGACAGGGAGAGACGGACGGACAGGGAGAGACGGACGGAGAAGGAGAGACGGACGGACATTTTGAAAAGAACCGCTTTTCCGGTAACATGGGACCCCAAAACCTGTATTTCCGAAATCGATTTTCCTCAGTATTACATAACTTCCTCTATATTACGTATATTACTCCCGTATATACGTATGTATACGAGAAAGTAAAAAATTAGCGTTTTTTGCGAAGATTGTTGACTAAAGTATTCGCTCCGATGTAATAAAATCTATTTTCAAGGGTAAATCAGCAATAAATTTTGGCTCTTCTACCTCATCATATCCTTCGTCAAGGAATAATACTTCCTTCCGCGACAACATGGAAACGATAATTTGAATAACTATAATTCCCACTGAATTCCAGAAGACGTGTACAGATAATGCAGTTACATTTATGTCTAGAAGCAAAACCAGGGGCCATCTCAGTATTTGTCAATGAATCAGGGAAACTGAACGAAAAACCTGATCGAGATGGGGGTCATTGACCCGGAGGCTGCGGCACAATACTTGTTACAGGTTGTTTACATTTATACAGTCCACATGGTAAATAATGCATTAAAAATCACTGTTAAAATTAATTTTACTTCCCTTAGCACAGTATAGTCTCCTATTGCATAGAAACAGTTATGCAGCAGAAACGACTTCACTTGGGATTTAAAATTTTCTATGGAATTTAATCGTTTAATGTCATCTGGCAAAGTGATGTAAAATAATGTACTTATATGCGATTTTTTTTTCTGGAATGAGCTGTTGATACCGCCACTTGATGAATATGATTTCTATGTCACGTGTTATAGTAATAGACATCAGGGTTTTCTGAAAATATATTCCCGCCCTTAAGCATGTCATTTTTTACACAAATCACTGACAAGGTAATGGTAAAATTCGTAGATTAATAAAGACAGGCGTACAAAAATCACGTGGGTGGAATTCGGTTATTATTCGTACAAATCGTTTTTGTAATCTAAAAGTATGAGAGCTAAAAGATGTATTTTCCCAGAATATTATGCCATATCTCAAGCGGGAGGAGCATTCGCGAAATATACACAACGAACAGTTACGAACAGTATGAAGGGTGACTGAAGTTGAAAGAATTCTGAACGCGTAGCATAATGAACTGAATTTTGTGATCAATTCATTTAAATGGATGTTCAATTGAGGTATGTCTGAATTGAGAACATAAAAAAATTGTGCCTTCACATCAATAGTATACCGTTCATTTTTAGTGGAGCACAGATTGTTTATTTAAAATGGAAAACTGCATTGAAAGCGTTTTCTTTTCATTTGCAATTAATTTGTTTTAATTTCTTATTTCCGAACAAATTTGAAACATCTGATATTGTACTATATACGGTTTCTTTATTTCAAAGAAGCGGATTCGGTGGTATAACTTGCGGATGCGGTGGTATAACGGTCAGCGTACCGGACTGATATACCCGTTTTTGCAGGTACAAACCCGATCGAAGCCGTGGATTTTTAAAATCCTTTGTACGCCTTCCTTCGGAGGGGAAGTAAAGCCGGCGGCCCCATGTAGAAGATTTACTGCAGGTAAAAGATCCTCAAGCCTAAAAGAAGCCTCTGAGCAAAATTGAGATCCGCCTGTTTCGTCGCCCAAGATAATACCCCCTTTCTCCGCTAGGTGGTAAAAGGAGCGTGGCGAAATTTTCGTGGTTAGACGGAAGAGCGGGCCTGATGGCCCGACTCTCGCCACGTAAAATAAGGCATTAACTAAAGTTACTAACTAAAAAATGTTCTATCATCCTCCATGAGAACTGTTCTTCCGTTTCGAAACGTCGAGAGTATATCGTTTACGCACAGTAAGAAGAGAATGTGGCCTAAAATCGATCCCTGAGGGACGGGTGTATCATAGAAGGCGCACATGTCTTTAAGAAACAATACGGAAAATCATCTGAACCGGCCGAATAATTACTTTTTAGTTCACCAATTATTTTGAGAATTTCATAGGAAGAAGTTTCGGAAACGAACATCGTATCTAAAATTTTTGGGGAAATGTCTGATATTGAATTTTGTGGCTGAAGACACTTAGTGAGATCGGCAGCAACTCTTGAAACGTATTCGTTAAAGAGAGTAGCCACTATTGCCGGATCGTTCACATTTCCATCGATGTTTTAATACAACATTATCTATAGGGTTTCTTGTTAGTTTGGTCGAATGTTTTATTATATTCCACATTGCTTTTGTTTTATTTGAGATCAAAATATCCTGATCGTATTTCATGTTTTTTTGACTTTTCTTTACAATGATTTATATTTTTTAAAGTAGGGGAGAAAATCTTTGAGATACGTTATGATGTTCAGAAGTGGAAGAAAGAATTCGCTTGTTTTTAAATGATGTCCTAATATCTTGTGTAAGGCAAATAACAGCACGTTATTTAAATGACGAATACAATATCTTGTTTTTTTTTTTAATTTCAACGAAAAATTTAGTCGTAATCTTTAAAGGTTTTTTTTTAAATTTTGAAAACAGTCAAAAATTGCTTAGACAATTATACAAGTGATGACCCATATACCACATGCAAATTCTCTATAAGAAGCATATTTCATTTGAATAAAACTGATGACCTTATGAAACGCGATATTTGAATTTAAGGTGTGAATTTATTGTGTGAATGGTAATTGTGTGTCCATCTATTTACATTACAGAATGAGAGTTTGTAGAAGTGTTACCTAAAATTCAAACAATACTGTTCATACCTTTCTGTAAGGAGAGAGCCATTGACACGCAGCATTTTACACTGTATATCAAATAATATGGGAGTGCATGTAATCCGAATATGGCCGACGATTCTCACTTCACTTCCAACACCCTAGGCCGCCACGTTCTGTGCACTTGCAGGGTGCAATGGCGGAGGTGTGCGTGTGGGTAAAGTGATACCGGAGCTCAAGAAACGTGTCCACATTGTACAGTCCCCATACGGGTTTTTTTGGCCATATGTGAGTAAATAGATAAATAAACTAAATATATCGTAGTAATTTGACACCTACAAGTGCATTGTTAGATGTGCGTTACATGAGTTTTACTGATGATTCAGGCTACAAATGTGTATTTTGAATGCATTAAATAGCTGTACAGAGGCATCATGAATTATACTCTCTTACCACGTCCTTTTACGTCATTAAAGATAGAAAGAAAAAGCTAAAATATTTTTTAGGCTACACCACTACATTTTCTTCATTGATTGGCCTACACCGACTACTTAGACTGTTAAGACAACCTAGATCATAAAACGGAGTTTCAATTATAATATGTGCAAAAATATGATTGGATTATGATTGTGATAATAACTCTGTTGTGCTCTGTGTCAAGGTAAAAACTTCAGCGAAGAGGGTTCTTAATAGGTTAGGGATGATTTTCTCTACAAATAGTTTAAGTAAATCTTTAATTACGCAAACCGATAATCTATTTATTGGAACAGTGTATGAAAAACTACAACATTCATTGCTTTTAAAAATATTGATCAAGATTGTGCAATAACGAGTATGGAAGTCGTCAACCCCCGCGATTTCAATTGAGGAACATTCTTCATTCTGTTTTGTAAAGAGCTTTCCATAGTGTTATTCCATCCCATTATCACCAACACCATAGTCACGATTAATCTGTATGCATTTTGAGGAGAGATCTGATGATTTTATATTAACCATTAATTAATTTCGTTACATTTATTTCCAACCACTGTTACAAGGGGCATGCTTGTCACCACAATGCTTTCAAAGTATTGAGAGTATGAAGGTATTACATGCAGCAACAAAGGCCTAATGAAATTTTGCTCTGACAAATTAATATACTACTTCTTCTATTTCTATTTCTTCTTCTTCTACTTCTTCTATTCCTTCTACTACTACTACTACTACTACTACTACTACTACTACTACTACTACTACTAATATTAATAATAATAATAATATTAATAATAATAATAATATTAATAATAATAATAATATTAATAATAATAATAATAATAATAATGTTATTATTAATAATAATATTAATAATGATATTATTATTAATAATAATAATAATAATAATAATATTATAATAATAACTAATATAAACTTTTCCAACTAGCAACTAGCTTACTAAAGTTGGCTTAATGACCACTATCCGCCGCAGGTGGCGGATCGTGGTGCTTCTCGACACCACTTCCAGCTGGTTCCGGGGAGCGACCTTAGGCTTCACGTTAATACACTGATTGATTATTTTGTTTCCTGCCGCGCCAATTCCTACAATCGTAGGAGGTGTAGTGCATGTTATGTCACGGGAGGTGGTGGTGTTCGGCCCTCCTGGGACGTAAGATAAGTCGCTGACCTACACGTAGGCTTGTGGGAAGCCCACTCCAGATATACCTCTCACGGGACACCGCCTCAAGCAGGGCAAGCTCTAAGATCCAGACTTGTCAGCAGTCATGTGCGGTAGTTTAGAGCATGAAAGGGAGTGTGTGAGTAAGAGGAGAAAATATGACAAGGAAGAGGAAAATAAGATCGCGCGTGGTCTGTGGCCCATTTGTTAAGGTACTCCAATCGCCTGATATATATTAGAGGAAACACGGAAAATTACCAATCAGAGCAGCTGCCCAGTAGGATTGTCCAGACAAATGCTGAATTCGACCTAGCCATCTAGCCAGTTTCAAAATTTCACCACAGTCGTAAATCGAACCCACGACCTCCCGAACACTACCACTTCAGTAGCAACAGCTATTTCTCTGAGCCGGTTTGACGTTATTTCAGGCGTTCGGACGTAAATAATTCTATCTTACGATATTTGTCTTTATCAGGGAAAGGGAGCAAGTGTCCATAGCCAAAGTCGTTTAAAGAACAGGAAACACATGGTAATGATAATTCATTCGAACACATGGAATGTGCAGCACGTTTCGTAAAAAACTCATCGCACTTCCCATCGGAACTTGAAACGTCAGTTTGTATTATTAACACCGAAACACTCCTTTTCCATGCCCACTTGTCGTACGACATAGGAAGGACTGCTCTCATAAGCTCCCCTTCCCTTCGGAAGGCGTGACAATTGCGGATTTTCTGCTGTTCAAATCCTACTACTTACGACTGCGAAACAACTAGATGACTACGACGAAAACATAGATGCGACGACTACGACGGCCCTAAGAAAAAACCGATCTGGTTTAAACCGGTGAATATCGGATACGATCCCCACCCACACTAAGCTCACCGTTACACTAACTGCAACCTTCGGGCGCTTTTCCTGAAACGCAGCGACGTGAGATTGGAACATATTTTAAAGAATCATTGTCTTTAATTCGTATTATAAAAATACATATTGCAGTCATTATCTGCCATATGTGATCTTAGCAAAGGTTAAAATAACATTTTTTTAAAATATCTTTAATAAGCATTCTCACTTCTGTACTCTTCAGATTGATTTTTCTCAGCATTGGTGAAAGATAAGTAATTCACAGTTCATTGCTGTCACATTAAAATCCAAATTAGTATCTTTGTAACATTACGCAATGCAAACGAATGGTAAAGGTTTACTTAGGCCACGCGAAAGAGAATAAAGGACAAATCCCTGGACAGTAATATTTTGATAGCATTTGAGATTTTAAAAATAGTTTGTGTCTGCCTGTTTCGCGTTCTGTGTCAGCACCAACACGAGAATTTGAGAACGTGCTCTCCGGGAGTGCTTGAGTAGTGACACAGCTTGCAGAACGGTGTTGAAGTTCGAAGTTCGCATCCGCCACTGATTTTGGGGTCTTAACTTAACTCATCGAAAATACGGAGAATTAATTTTCTTTTCGAATCTACACTCTTCACGAGAGGCTGAGCTATACTTCTCTTTCGCAGTATTAACAAACATTTTCCATTGTGAACATGTAATATATTTTTTCAATGACGATTCAATAATATTCAACTTACCACTAATACTGAAAAAAAAGAAATGAATATGTAAGTGTTTCTATCAAAATAAATGTGCGAATTCCTACGCATGTATTAAGTGCGTCCTTTGATATTAGTTACTAGCAAAATACCCGGCGTTGTCCGGGCTTTCTTCGTATTCAATCCTTGCCAATGAGGCAAAAGATCAATTTATATTAATCACGGTGTTCAAGATCATTATTTTTAACGTAATTGGTTCAAATTTTAATAAAATACTATAATTTCCTTTCATTTTATTTTACAACACATTGCTATTAAATGGAATTTTTGTTATCTTATGCACCATTACTGGCCTCTAGCGAATAAATTGGGTACCAGTTTTGCTGCAGCACTACTGGGCTCTGGCGGAATATATTAAGAACCACGTGCTCTAAGCGAGAGGCGAAAAATGGTCGCGGTGCATCTACAAACATATTATTTAAATTATTTATTTTTCGCATTTGGGTTGTGTTAATCTTCCAAACTTTGCTAGGACACTGCGACAATCCTGAAAAAGAGCTTATAAGTATTTCGTAACTATTCATACGCTACTTTCTGTGGTATCGATGTCGGTTACACGTCGTTGAATTCACTTTTATTAGTATAGATTTACCTTACCAGGCCGGAAAGTAGGTTTTTGTAGAATAAGTTCGAATTTACTGAGGAGGCATCTATGGGCGCCGAGTTCAAAATTTCTAAATGAATGCTTAACAAACACTTCTTCCTCGCGGACCAAGTTATATTCATAGCATGTCATTTTTTACCTGAAAATTCCAAAATATTGATTATCAACGGTAAAGAAAAACCCTATTCATAAATAATAATAATAATATAAATATAATATATTTAATATAAATAAAATATCTTTATTATTGGCGAGGCTCAGGCCAATAGGCCTGCTCTTCCGTCTATCCACGTTAAATACATTATTTCTAATACTATGAAGAAGATCAGGGGGATAGGAACTTTAGTTTTACTTGCCTGGAATGATAACGGAATACGTTCTTAATTCACATGACTACATACTACATTGTTCGTTAAACAAAACAGTAACGTATGCAACTCATTGCAACGTATTGCAATCGTACAAATTTGAAAACTCGCTTCTTATGTCACTCGTTTTCAAAACATGTACTGCTCATTCAATAAAACTTAACATTATAAACTATTTGCATAATAGGGCTGAAAAAACATATTTTTTAAAATAAAAAAATCAGATTATTTTTATTTAAATCAGATTAATTTGATTTAAATAAGATTTTTCTAATTGTATTGATGTTTTTACTTCAAACCAATATCGTTAAGTGATTTATTCATTGATATTTAATTACTGTAAAAGCAGAAAAAAATTAAAACATAATTTTTTTAAATATATCATTAAATTATTCTAATTTTATTTTAAATAAATAAAGATTCCAGTACTCCTTATTTGAAGGGCCCGGTGCAATACCGCCCTAGCCCACAAAATCTTTAAATTTGAAGTTATAGTTTCGTACTCTTGAAACACTTCTCTAGCGTCCACATTACTGAATAAACTTGTAGAACCATCTGTTAGCATGATTTAGAAAAAAGGCATTCTTCGTCCAGAGACATTTTTAGAATTTTTTGTGCAATACCGCCCTAATCAAAAAGCACTTATTTTAGAAAACAACTGAATTCATTGAAAACTCACAACAAAGTTAGACAGTTTCATAAATATTAAATTTTATTTGATAATTGTCCTGTTATACAAAATGTGGGATATAACAGTTATAAAAAAATATGGGGTTAATGTTACTTGCCCACTTTCCCATTAAACATTTCACGATCAGTGGGGAAAACACTTCCCATTCAAAATGGATTTTTATCAAATATACACGAAGAAAAAGGTTAATATTATTATTACTAGTCAGATGAACTACTATTTTCATTAGTTTTAACAATATTAATTTTGTTCTTTAAATGAGTATTAATAAAATTCCATTCTTTAATAATAATCATCTTTAAGGCATATTTTATGTGGCTTTAGGAAACACTTTAATATAAATCTAGAATTATGGACACCGTTGAAAGTTTAATCACGTTTCTTCTCGAAACTAGCTCGGTGTGTGTTAGGGTGAAAAAATCGAAGCGATCTCCTACAGCCAAAATGGATTTAAGAAAAAAGCAATTGAAAGTTTATAGCACATATTTAGTAATATCTTCAATGCAAACATCATCACAAAATTTCTGATATCAACTCTTTGCGAAAGAACGTATAAAATAAGATACATATACATTTCAACATCTACAAATCATTTTTGTAAGAGTACTCAAAATACCCCCATAGTATGTCACAACAGATTTTAGCAGTTTTATTGCTAAATTAAATTGCTTTAGCAGTTTTATTGCTATTAAATAAATAAAAATGTCTTATTAGAAGGATCAAGAAAGAAACTGTAAAGTAATAGTACCATACAACATACGATGTGTAGAAAACTAAATTAATGAAATAAAAGTAATCTGAGAGCATAGAACATTTATATGGAATTAACTGAGATTTTCTGAATAACGTATTAATTCCTAGACATGAAGACAGACGTGCATGATGTGAAAAGTTTCTTTTTGGGAAGCTTCTAATAACATCTTCATCGGTACCCATTACCAAAAACAATGAAATAAACAGTCACAGATCCACAGCAGATTACAATGCACTTAGAAACCAAACGATAGTTGTTATGATGGGAAAACAATATTAATAACTCCTTGCATGTTTGCTGAATTCATATGAAATTTCACCAGGTTACAGAATCAACTTTGGCGATTCATTTAAACAGGTCTCTTAAAATGCCCAAAATCCAATAAGCCGTTAATCACTGCCACGCCTGAAAAAAAATGCATTTGTACAAAAAAATCAACACAGAGAAATCATGCAAATTGTCACAAAAATTTGTATTTTGCACAGAAACCAAGCATATTTGTAATACCTGAGTTGAACTTGCTAGAACAATGTTAACCAGTTATACACCAATACTCCTCGGCAAATGTATTTTAAAAATATGCAAGCCAAGGAGTGGGTTATTCGGAAGGGAGTCTTGCATTGTCTCGAGTGCCTCAAAGAAACAAAGAGCTTTCCGGTGTCGGGACTTGGCCCCACTTCGAATGTGTATGTGACCTTCGAGATCGCAGGGCCAAGGATAGGCCAGAGGTTCTTCGGTAAGTAGGCACAAGGTATGCACGAGAGTTCACAGGTGCACGAATGCGAAGAAACAATTAAAAACTAAACAATAATGTCGCTTTTTAAATCCAATCAGTAAATAAATTGAGAGTATCAAACGCAGTATTTTGTCATTTTTCATTTTCAGAAAATGACCTTCCTTTCTTTTCTTTCTTTATAATATTAATAATTAACGCACCCATTAATAACAAAGAAGACATTAATTTTTACGCATATTCAAAAGATATATAAGGTAACGACAAAATAAGTATTCCAGGTCGTTGTTTCATTATTCATTTCAAAGTATTCCAAGTAATTGAATTATATTAGGTTATAGAAGAACACAAAAACTTGATCTAACTTTTGTTAACTCACGAATATTTGTTGAGAAATCGGGAAATTAATACTTCTTTACAAGTCTGTCACATTTTAGGCTAATGCAAAATAAAATAAATAAAACGTCTTTAAATGATATTCTAATGCTTTTGAAACCAATTTATTTGCGTATCACAGTGGAAGTACACACCAACTTCCACTACTTTGAATTTACATCAATCTACTTAATTTTACAATAGGATGCAGGTTGCCCGGTGACTATGTACATATATAGATAGACAGATGTTTTATATCACAATATATAATATTTACTAATTACAAGGCGCTTTATTTACGTGGCAGAGTAGATTATTTTTTGCTATTTTCATTAAAATGCTATGTTTCTAAATGACCAAAACAGCAGAAAGCGCATGAATTTGGAGTGAAGTTATTAGTTTATGTTCTTAAAAGGAGTAACCAGAAACGCCAAGAACAAAGCAGCACGGAATCAAAGATTACCGATTCGACTAGATGTGTAACGAAGATTTTCACCATTTAGTAACATGGAAAACAACTGCAATCCACCATGCCACCCATTAATACATCTTAACCGCCTTCATCCGCCTGACCGACGATATTAGCTGTTACATCACCTGTTTATGGGAAAATTACAGTTTTTGCCAGGGAATTCGGTTTTTTGTACGGAGCAGCGCGTAAGTTTGAGAGGAGGATGGGCGTTCATTTGAAATACATGGGTAGTTGATTGTTCTTGTTGGTCTTCTCAAAAGGTAGCTTCATATTCGATGTGACTGTGCAACACAGGACTTCTTCAAACCAGTGTTTTTTTTTATTATTTTCCATAGGCACAGAGTAATTTCTCCCTGGTATTTATAAACTTGTCCAGTATCCGAATTGATAAGATTGTTATAATTATAATGAAGATTGCTAATAAAACGGCTAGTATACTTATGGATTATATGTAGGTAACAGACAAATACGAATCGTAGTTTCCATGCATGGTGCATGAAACCATTTTGTGCGCATGTTGGAAGATTGGGTCCCTGAAATGAAGGAAGTATGAGATATGTCCGAAACGACCTCCTAATAATACTTTCTAGTGTAAGCCTACCCTAATATTATTCTAATTCTTATGCACAATTATATAATTTTATTTTCAGGTTTCTGGTAGCCAGATGTATATAATGCTAAGAATGTAGAAACAATGACAAGTTAAGAAAATATTATACAAAAAATGTAAAAAAAATGATAGTTGAGAAAAGATGAAATGGGACAAAACTAGCTGTCAAACATCAAACATGTTATTGATGGAAGAGTATCAATTAGAGCTGTTCCTAAATAGAATGATACAATTTCTCTTGCCAGTCATGCATCCACATTAATTTCTCTACTGATAGCAACACCTAGAACCAGAATGATACAGATACCTGTGAAATTAAACTTTTTGAAGCGGATAATTTAGAATATAGATGAAAATAGCAGTGATGATAGGTGACTTTGCATTGATTAAATCTAATCTTGACTAAGACTCTATTTTCATTTGAAGTAAAGTAACGATTTAACTTTTTCTGACGATTGTTAGTACGTACCAAATCTCCTAACCTATAAGAAGAAAGAGACAGCTTGGAAAAGATAAAAAAAAAAACATAGATATACAAATTATTAGTGAGTAAATCGATAGTTACTTTGTGTGAGATAGCAAAGAAAGTAAGTACCATTTTCTGTTATAAAGACAAAGCTTTCTTTTTTTTCTATTTAATTCTCAATAAACAAAACATGTCTAATTCCTACTCACTCACATCTATCATTAAGATAATAAACAGATGAATATGAATATCTACTAACAAATAATGACCCTGTTCAATTTTAAACATTCTTAAAACGTTAGAAATTTAGTGCATTTATCGGCATTCTTTGAAGAAGGTCAGAAGGTAATAATCATCTATGGTTTAAGAAACCAACCTCATGGCTTGAAAATAATCAAACACTACCGTGCAAAATTTGAAGATTTGTCCCGAATTTTGTTTTGTTATTTATTTATTTACGTCAGAAACACTTTAAAACTGAGTGTGACGTGCTACGGAGAGAAGTTAATTTTGTGCACGACTCATAATTCTGTGATCCCTACCTTAAGCCTACTAGTTGAATTTTGAATATAGAAGAAATTAGCGTTTTTGCACGTATTGTTAACAAAATATTCGCTCCGATGTAATAAAATTTATTGTCAAGGGTAAATCAGCTATAGTTTTCGGCTCTTATCCCTTATCATGTTCGTCGTGAAGGAATAATACTTCTTGCCGCGACATGGAGAACGATAATTTGAATAATTAAATTTCCCACTGAATTCTAGAAGACTTGCACAAATAATAAAGTTACATTTATATCCAGAAGCAAAATTGTTGCATTTTGTTTTAAAATCTATCTTCATTCAAGTTGTGAAAATGAATTCAAAATTTTAACATACGTATTATCTCATACTTTTGGCGTGTATGCTATCATGAAAGTAAGATACCTCGATACTCTTTCTTAACAATTATTAATAGACAACTACTCAACATAAACTTTCTTTTCCCTATACTTCATTATTAGGCTTAAAGAAAATTACCTATGAACTTTCCATATCAAAAGATGACATTTTCCCTCGCAATATTCTCGTTGTGATTATTCATACCGAATACAGAACTAAAACTACTGGTTTATAACTTGTTACATTCTTTAGTGCTTCAAGTACGATAAAATATTAACATTCTTTTTAATTAACATTATTTTAAAAACTTCAACCAGTAGGTCGCATTTCAAATTGCAATGCCTCACATATTCATTTCAATTACTTGTCTTTTTGGGATGACAAACGAATCAGATTTCTTTTGTGAAACTCAGTTGAAATATCACCGTGCCGAGACTAAGTCAAGCGAGGAATGTAAATCAAAAATTGCTATTTTCAGGAGAAAGATTTAAGGTGTCAAGAGTCAAGCAAAATACACTTACTTCTTTTGAAACGAAAATAATAAAGACTGTAGCTTGTCACTAATTTTCTTTCCGAAAATTAAGTGTAAGATTTTCACATATATTATACAGTAGACCATCCAGGAACAATTTACAATTCTCTCATGCTAACAATCTAGCTAAAGTGGCCTCCACAGGCTGCGACAGTAAGTCTACAAACAATTGAATCGTTTATTTCAGAAACCCGTCAAACGCCAAATTTCTCATTGCGAGAAAACTGAGAAAAAGTGTTCCAATTTTTCTGATTTTAAGATTTTTTAAATATTAAAGCAGTTTATAAATGAATGTAATATACACTAAATGTCAGGTAAATATACACTAAACGTTGAGTCTACCCTCATGGAAAAATACCCCACCGCTAAAGCGCTTTTTAGATTTTGGCGTTTGACGGGTTTCTGAAATAAACGATTCAATTGTGGCATTTGATCCTGCTCTCTGGATGGGCACAGTTCACCTCAATAATGTGGGGTAGCGAAAAGAAGTGTCATTCGTAGACCAAGTTTGAACTGTAACAGTAGAAACTCTCTTGTTAATAATGTACAACTAACTTAAATGTTCACTGACAAAATGATATTAATACACTCGCTTAGCAGTTTTATCTCCACAAGCTCGAAACAGCATAACAATCTATTTATTTTTCCAATAACAAAGCTTCTCTAATTTTCCACTAGACACTAATAATAATAGCAATAATAATAACAATAATAATAACAATAATAATAACAACAACGTAGTAACCAAAGACGTAGAGAAACGTCTTAAATTCAACACTATGAGATGTAAAATCTCAGATCTTACTGATAGTTATCGGAGCTCTGAAATTTGTTCCGCAAAATGTTCGTGATGACTTGTTCAAACTCCCAGGTTATTCAAAATATTAGAAAGAGCCATACATCAGGTTATTGCGAACACGCCGTATTCACCAAAGTACTGTAGAGGCACCCACAATCTTTAAAGCTCCTCCGAAGGAAACTGGTGTAGATTTTAACAGACACTAACAATTTCAGTCATGAATTTAGGCGATAACGTTAATTTGAGAATATAATATTTATTAATGTTAAAAAGAAAAATATTTATGTAAGCTTTGGATAAATAGAGTTTTATTTCTTTAGAACAACAGTGCTATCTTTCGCTCGATAATAAATTACTAGGAAACTAGAAGAACATCGATATCAAGGTGGAGGTCCGTATGCTCAGGAATATTTACAACTTCGAAGTTTTGGAATAGTCATGTTTTAAATAAAGAAAATGTGTATTAATAAAAATGTGAACAGTAGTCATCGTTAAAAGTTACAATAGTTTTTTCGGAAACTTTCTCAACTTAATTTTTAAGAATGTACAACTTGTTCTAAGCTTTCTATTGATATGAATATATCTAGATATTCTGTATATTACGTGGTATTTACTCCAGAGATTATTATGCACCCTTGAGACGTGTCAGAAAAGAATATACATAAATGCTATGCATTAGTCACATATTAATTACATTTCAGTGGACTTTCCTGATCGTTGTTTGTGGTATGAAGAGAGATGCTATGATACACAGATATTTCTCTACGCTCAAGAGATGCATTAAAAATCCAGAGATATTCCGGGCAAGAGCATGGACATATGCATAACCATCTTCATAAAAATGAGAGTTCCGATCTCATCAGAAATGGGATTATACTTTGTTGGCATTTTCAAGAAAAACACTACAAAAATATATTTATATCTTATTAATACTATGAGGATCCTTTACACTGGCACATGGTAAACTCTTCGGAAAACGATCGCTAAGTGATTGCAACGCCCAGGAATTGGTAGCTGAATTTAGAGATAAATAATTAATGTTGGAATAAAATTAAGTAATTCTAAGTAAAATGAAATACATCAAAAGTGTGGACCCAACCGTATCGTATTTTACAATCAGCCAATAGTATTTGTGTAAAAATAATTGCCCCGTGGAATTTTGAGCCTGGAAGAAAATTTTAATTTTTCTGCTAACATTCTTTGATTAACAACATTTATTTTCAATAAATCTTAAAAATGCATAAGACCATCAATTTACTAACCGTACACCCTGGCCATGTGGGCCAATTAACGCTGGGGGATCAGCATATTTGACTTCTGAGGCTGCAAGCGACGTAAGTGACGAACGACCATATGTAAGGCGGGTTGCGAACGTGGTAGGAACCAGAAATACGTAACCGGTTGGCTGACTGTTATGCGATTGCTGTGCTGCGCGAACTAACCTTCCGGATTAACATGTCCAAACGAGGAGGGGGAGGCGACGGCGGTAACGAGGGCGCGGAGTTCCGCCAATCACAGCCAACGCGTGAGGCCGTGGCGGCTCATCCGAAATTGAACAGCTCTAGCCACTGGTGGAAGCGGCCATTATAGTAAATTTTATTGAATGTTCGTGTTAATAGAACACGTAATAAGAAATATAAGTACGTGATGTAACGAGGACAGTCATTTAATTTATTATCCACAAATTATTTTCGAAAGAACATATTTAAACAGCAATGAAAACTGGCATTCACTAAAAATTTGCGCCGAATTTATGCTATGCAATCAATTATGTATCTTCAATTTAAATCATGTCGGTACATTGATACATTAATTATATTTGGATTAAATGAAGGATCAGCATGTTGATTTATTCTCTCAAGGATCCGCCTTTTTCTTGTCCATAGTATCATTCCCTATAAATTATGAAAGCATTAATAGAAGGGAAATTTTTATAGCTATATCATGATATTACAGTTTCAACCTTTCCGTCGAAAATATTCCATGCTGCCCATATTCAATTTTCAAACATTCTACGCCAGTAAAAATAAATCAACCTTCGTCCTGAACAGGAAGTACAAGATATCAACGTGATCCTTTCGCTTTTCGTGATTCTCTGAGAGAGTAATTGCTTGGCCTTGTGCACGTGTCTGTTCTTGGATATTGCCTTAATAAAAACCCCAACTAGGAACAAAAGTTAGGGAAGGGAAATGTAACTGGGCCATCAGGAGAGTTCTCTGGCAACTCATTCGTATTCAATGTTCGAAGTCCGAAGTTTGATCTCCGTGCGGGACTCCTGATTTACGATGATGGCTCTACATCGTGACAGAAACTAGGTGTCATTTCAATTTAACGGTTCCGCAATTCAGTAATAAGGCACAGAGTGACGTAATGAGAATTACAATGTGCTCACTGCTACCCGCCAAGTCGGAATAACAGTTTAGTTCTGGGATCACCATAAAACAATCTTTACATATTCCGAAGCTCCATTTCGTTCCTGAATCCATCCATAGTTTGGGAATTCAAAAGATTGGAAGAGCAGACTCTTCGTTGAAAAATCTGGATATACTATATTGCCATTTTAGTTTCACTTCAGTGGATGTTGATCGCAAGCAATTTAGTGGTTCAGGGTAGCTATTTCACGCATCTGAGTTAAAAATAAAGCTTCATGAAGATTTTAATAATATTATCGTATTAAATGACACTGGGGAAAATGTTATGATTTAACTTAACACTTCACACGAATCGTCGGAGACGGCTGAAAATCCCGAAAGAGAAGTGCTTTCAAAAATTCTCAAATATTTATTTGTTTTATCACACTGTTTTTAAAAACACAAATCAACATTTTACATAAATCAAACCACTTCAAAACTATGCAATATTATTATGATAGAAACGCCTTTACACTGTAGTACAGGAATGTTTAAAATTGAACAATAAGGCAATATAAACTGAATGAGTGGAAATATTGGTTATTCACAATATCAAATAAAAATGCGGGCAATCTTATGTAACAAATTTGTACTCCTGTCTAAAAAAAAATGGACAAAACTAACAATGAAACGCACGTCTCTCCTTTACTCAGAAGAGAGTGGGTCTTTGAGTGTTTCGGCTTTTCTCAGCTATAAACAGCAGGTCATTATCAACGATGAAATGACTACTCATTAGCGGAAAGTCTCAAATGAAAAATGTAGCGCCCTATCATTCTCTCGACAGCCTACGAAAAGAGTCGGGGACGCTATCTGCTGGGGACACATTTCCGTTTTTCGGCGGGGTCCTCGGTGGTTATGTATATTCCCCTACTTCCAAACGGACATTGCCGGCAGTGCGCCCCCTGGCTCTGCGCCTAAACGACGCCCACGCGTCTTTGGAATGGCCCCTTTCTAATTCCACTGGCTCAAATCGAAACTAACATTTCGACACTTCTTCATTCAACTCTCTGAGATCTCGCCGTATCAAATCACCAACATTTAACTATTAATGAATGGATCCTTTGAAACACTAGCTCCTCGCAAACAACTTCTGCAAATTTTATGAGCCATTACTGCGTAACAAAATACCGGCAACGACAAGTTGTTCGTCAAGTGGTGGCGTTGCTTCTCCATCAATTAGTAGTACATAAAAGGACACCGAACGCAGTGCATTGTCGATTCAGCAAATGCATTAAAAGTATTCTGTGCCTTTCCGCTTTCGAAAGGAGAATTTTGCCCTCGCCAGGGGCCAGCGCGTCGCGGGGGAAGCTCCGTTCCTGGCCGCCGCCGGGGGAGAAGGGCGCTCCCTTGCTTCGCCGCCCCCGGCGCCCACGGCGACGCTCCCTCCGACAGGAGCGAGGCGCGGCGTCACCAGGAAGTTATTTCGAGTGTTTGGCCGGAGCAGACAATCGGAAGACACGGCGAATGAGGCCGCGGCGCGAGCGGAGCGGCGCCAGCGGAGCGAGCAGAGCGGAGCGGGGCCGCCCGCGCCCTGGCCCGCGCGCCACCTGTTCCGCCAGCGGAGTTGCTTTCCGATTGCCACGGCCAGCAAGCGCGCGCGCGGGGCGGGCGGGGGGGGGACCGGGGCCCTTCCCGTGCGCAGAACGCCGCAGAGACCCTACCTGTGTAGCACCACGCAGGCCAGACCACGGGACTGACCGTGTCCAGTTCTCTCATCATAGAGGAGCCGCGGCCGTCGACCAGTCGGGAGGAGACAGGGCGGCAGCGCGCAGGGCAACACGTGCTCGGCGGCAGGTGGTGCAGCGCGCACGCGTCCACGCTCCCTGCTACTGGCGGCGGAGGCGGCGGCGGCGGCGGGGGCGGGGGCGCAGGGGCGGCGGACGCGGCACACGTGCTAGCCTCAGAGCCGACGACCGGGCGCCACCGCTTGCATGGTGCGCGGCGGTGGCCGCGGCGGCGAAGGCGGCGGAGGCGGCGGAGGCGGGCGTGCGCCGTGTCCAGAGGGCCCTCGCCCAGGGGGCAGGCGGGGCGCGCACGAGCACGGGCTCCCGGGGCGGCGGCCTTGCCGCCGGTCGATCGGCGTCGCGCGCCCTCAATACGTGACGCTGGGCGGCAGGGCGACAGCGGCAACACTCCGGCACTCCACTGCACACCTCGCACCCTCACCGCACCTCTGTCATAGCACTCCCTGGCCGGGGCACGTGCACGCACACCGCCTCTTGTCAGAAACAGTTTCACCGAGTCACGCGCGAACACGTGAGCAGGTCGACGCACATTCCTCCACACGAACTGTCACCACGACGCACGCGCCCGCACACGCCATACGCAAGCGCCGCGCATCGCATCCACTGCGTTGTGTGCGAATCGTCACTTACTGATGTCCACTCCAGATTTCACCTTCACCTGTTCACAAGGCAATGTGCCACAATCGAATGAAGCTTGGTTCTACTCTCATCGCCTGAACCGCTGCAGTTGGGTGCGCGGGCGCAGAGCGGTAGGAAGGGGCGGCGGGGCGGGAGAGGGGGCCGGCTGAGCGGGCGCTGGACACACGGTAGGAGAGGGTTGAAACCACGCGGCCGCGGGCGCCGGAGAGGGGATCAGCGGTGGCGGCTGCTGCTCCCCCTCCCGTCCTCGCGCTGCTCCGCCCCTCCCCGGCGCCTCGCACAGCCGCCCGCGCCCCGCGCCCCGCCCCGACCGCCGCCGACCCGCCCCTCCCCGCGGCAGGCATCCGGCGGCCCCGCTCCGCTCTGTGCGTCTCTCACAAGGCGACACCCGGCTCCCGAAGTGATGCGAGCGGTTTGCGTCCACGCGGACCCAGCCTCCTCCCCGCCGCACCTGCCCGCCCGCCCGCCCGGCCCTGCTCTCCCGCCCTCCTTCTAACGGCAGTTGTTCAGGCCTTTTGTTTGTAAATAGATTACGCTTTACTTTTAATTTTAGCAAATGATAACAGAATAGAAATTAACAATGTTGCATGAGTGAATCTGTTTAGCAAGACGTATCATCTGTATTCACTTCTCCATTCTCTCTATCCTACGCGACTCTACGTTTCACGGTAAATTGTTCTTCCAATCTCTTGGTATCGAAATCTTCTTCCCCTCTCCCGCTTACCAATTATTCTCGTTTAATAATTCCGTTCACAAACTGACTTCAAACAATTACCATTACGATGAGGTGAATTTTGTCATAAGGGAATAATTAGTTTCCTCATCCAAACCTTTTTTACATTTCGTTTGTAAATACGATAATAAATTTTCGAAGGCAAAAGGAAAAGTTACGTAATTCATCCATGTTTTTCTGTACCGTCGATTGCACAAAAAATGGGCGATGTCCTGAGCGGGATCGAGCTGACCAATCTGCTTTACCTTTATTTCTGAGAGGCGGGACTATTGATTGTGAACATTACAAAATGGTAGTGATCGCGAGTTATATTATAGTAAATATTTGAAAATAAATATTAAATCAACCAACAGTTTTACATAAATTGTAGTACATACATTTAATTAAATAAATAAAGGCATGCAGTTTCTCAGTAAAACATATTTCAAAACAATTATAACACGCGTTTTTTCAAAAACTAACACTCAACAACAAGTAATAAGCACCATTCCTACATTTCATCGTTTATTATAGTAATATTTAATATACGATGCAAATAATTTGCCACAGTAGTCTAATCTACTTTTTTTATTAGAAAAAATTAATAACTTTAAAAAATACGTTTTAGAGTCAGTTGCACAAACACGTCTCCGAGATAAGAGTTTTCAGTTGTGAAATACTTCATCATCACTTTCTCAGATGACCAAATACAAACATTCTATATGGTCACGAACATTAACATATTTCAATACAAATAGTTTTGATATGTAAACTACTAAATAAACTAAGAGCGTTTAAAATTCATTTAGTAACAGTGAAAGTTTTCTACTGTAGACATTATTATTGGCAAGTGCAGCTCTAAGCAAATGAATAATTTGTGATCTTTTGTTTGGGGGATCCCAATTAATTATTTCACGTCAATATAACGTAAGGGTGATTGCATTTTACATGGTGTTCTTTACCCCAAATATTAAAAACCATATGTGATACCTAGTATTTGAGGAAGTTTACGTGAGAACGAGATATGATGAACATTTTTAAATCTTAATGTTTGCAAAGCTAGAAACATCAGTTTTTGTCTATTGTGTGATCACTTTGGGGAACACATATACTCGTATCAATATTCGTAATTTATGTATCATTTCCAATCTAACCAATTCTCCAATCTGGGATGGCAACGCTGCAAGAAGTTATGATCAAACATTCTTCCACATGCGCCCGCGAAGGCGCTTGCTGGCAACCATGAAGAAAAGCACACTTCCCGGGGCCCGAGTTGACCGGCCCCTCGGGCCTCGGGGGCGCAAATGTTGATGTTTTGATTACTCTGAGGACAAAAAAACTGCGTTGGCAACAACTGAAACCTACCAAGTTTTAGCCTGGGCTCAGTTGTCTTTCGAGAACCGTGTCTATAGAACCTTTTTTCAGTGTGTGCGTCTGTGGAACATGGGAGATCGGTTTAAATATTCGGTGTGTTGTAATCTATTCAATAAAGTTGGGCACTCTTCTCATAAAAAAACAACTTTCGAAGTGTTCTTTCTTGGATCTTTCTTTCTCGTGTTTATCAGAATTGGTCATCTCAACACAAAATATGCGATGGATGTAGGAAAGAAATGAAAGGGAAGATTGATTCGTATGTTGCATCAGAAAGTTCTCCAGATTTACCAAAAGATGCAGATACTGAAGAAGCTTTTGTTGATGAAAGTACATCCATGGAACTTTTAAACAGTGGTCGTGTAAGTTAAGGTGAAACACCTATTAGAGTAAAAAGATTTAAAGAAATTTAGTATAAGGAGAAGGAATTTAATAAAATTGAAAAGGTTTTAAAGGAGAAAATTGTTCATTTTTCTAATGACCCGCAGCCTGATTCGTCGACAAGTTCGGATGAGGAAATATTAAATCAGTTAAAAGAGAAATTTCGAACTTGTAACAGAGGTGAAAAAACACTATTTTGACACTTCCGAACACTCCCGACACTCCCAAATAGATGGATCATTAATAAAATTAAAAGTGAATTTCCTATCTCTAAGTACATGGTACGGAAAGCCAAAAAAGCTCATTAAAGAGCAGGGAATATTGTCTTCTCCGAACCCAAAATAAGGCAAGAATTTATCCGAAGAGACTGTCAAAAAAGTAAAGGAATATTATTGTTCAAATGTTATTAGAAGAATAATGCTCGGCAGAAAAGAGTATTTTGGAGGATTGGTTGAGGATTTTGGGAAGAAAATATCAAGAACAGAAGAAACTTATTCTTGCAAATTTAAACGAAGTATATATAGATTACAAATCTTCATATCCTGATCTGAAAATTGGCTTTTCAAAGTGTGCATCTTTTCAGCCAAAAAATGCCTTTTAGCTGGTGCAAGTGGAACACACACTGTGTTTGTGTTATTCACCCGAACGTAAAACTTATGCTTGATGCTCTGAACTTACCAACATTATTAAAAATGCGTCTTCTTACAAAAACATGCAGCCGTACATAATATGCAATGCACCCCGAATTTGTTGCTTTTTTGGCAAGTGCTCTGAATGTCTTAGGATTTCGACGATTAAAAATATTTTGGAAGAAATAATGGAAGAAAACTTCGAAACAATTTCGTTCAAACAGTGGGTGAGAACTGACAGATCAAATTTAGAGAAAATTGTGAAGTCCAAACAAGATTTTTGGTTGTTTAATGGCAAAACTTAGTGAATTGTTGACTCATTCATTCTCCTCTTCTCAGCAAAATAAATACCTACGAGATCGTAAAATATCGCTTCAACCTGGAGAATGCATAGCTTTTGTGCGAAATATCTGAAAACTTTTCTTTTGTTATCCAAGATGAAGTGCAAGGATTTCATTGGAATAATGCGCAGGCGCTGCATCCTTTTGTCTACTTCACATTATCTTGTTCAAATGAATTGTTGAGTGACAACTTAATTATTTTTTCGGACTGCTTACTACATGACACAGTTTCTGTGTATCTTTTCCAGCGACAGCTGATTCACTTTTTGAAACAAAGAATTGGAAATTTCCTCCATAGAATTGTGTATTTTTCACGAATCTTCTGCACAATATAAAAACAAGAAAAAGTTTGTAAACCTTACATTTTATCACGAGAACTTTGGAATAAATGCGGAATGGCATTTTTCGCATTATCTCATAGAAAAAATGCTTGTGATGGATTAGGCGGGACTCTTAAATGACTTGCAACTCGCGCAAGCCTGCAGAGAGGATCAGTACAAATCAGATCACTACTCCCAGAATACTATTTTCTTGAGCAAAGGAAAACTTGAAAAATGTAAATGTTGCTTACACAACTCAAGAACAGTACGAACAAGATGCTAGGGACTTGGAAGATTTTCAAGAGCGCTGCCCATATTAGGCACACGTAAATTGCATTGTTTTCTCCCTCTGGAAAAAGGTGTGCTCGCAAAGACATTATCAAATAGTGAAAACTCATCACAGCACCACATTTTGAGATCTTCGGAAATAGATGTTTTAACGGTAAGTACCAATCTTTTAATTAAATTTCCTTTCCGAAAATGCTTGCTATTATTATGGTTTCTTAGACTTTACTTAAACCTCTCTTTTGAGTAAAAAATAGCTCCTCCTACCTTATATTATGTATGTTCAAGGACAGTTCAGCCACATTTACATGATTTCAACGTACATTATACTTTGATCATTGGAAATAGGAACGAGGAGGGATTCATGATTTCCATTACGTTCATGAGGCGCATGACGTGTTCCAATAATGTGACTCCTGATCCCATTCTCATCCAAATCTAAACTTTTTATATAGTTTTTATATAAGTATAACTACAAAATATTTTTTTCGTTAATTTTAAAAATTTGCATTTTATTTAAATAAATTTTAAAATATATATTCGTTAATTTTAAAACTATGTAAAATATATTTTTGCTTCTTCAAAACCTTTTTTAAAATGATATATGAGCAATTTTTTTAGCTTTGAAAATGACTGCGATAATAGAGTTCTTGTTTAGTAATGCGTGCAGCTATCTCGCGATACTTCGGAACTTCAAGTCATTAGAAAAGTGAAACTGTATTTGCTACGGCCTTCATTAGCGGTCGTTTTATTAAGAGATACTTCAGGAACACAAAGTTTAAAAAAATCTGAAGCTGTCGGGGTTGTGGCCCTTGTTGATTTGATGTGGAGTGACCCACATACAAGAAATGTGAATTTGATATTTGTGGGAATTTTCTCTGTTACTCCATTCTCGTAAATATTTCAAAAACTATTCAATAATTTATTTTACCTAAATATTATATTTACTTTACAACCTGTAAATTCTGAAAATTCCCATTGAGAAAGCGATCATGCCGATAAATGGACAAAGTTTACAAATATTATAAATGACAAATACAGTAATATCTAATAACTGTTATCTAAAGAACTCCACTCTATAAAATAATATTATTTTCTTTGTTTTCGTTTCATATTTTCAAATAAGAACGTTGCTTTGCTATTGGTTTGGTATTCCGGCAAGGTCTGTTAGCCCCGCTTACTTGTGCCAGCGCATAATGACAAGGCTTCTTCATCCAGTACCTTCCGCTTTGGAAAAAAGATCATTATTAATCTTAAGCGAATATTTTACAGTTCTAATGACCGTTTATCGCACTCTTCATGCCAATGTTTTTTATTTCGCCAGACATCTTCCCCTATTCTTCTGCTCTTCATTGTCGAATCGATGATGAACATCCAAGATTTCCTTGACCTTCCTCGTTTTCTTCTTTCGAAAAGGATTCACTCAAAGACAATTTTTGGTATTCTATCAGCATGCATTCTCATTTGATAGCCATTGGAGTTATGTTACATTTTCGATCACTCTTCTCTCTATCTTCATTATCTGTCTAATCTCTTCGTTTGTTATTCTATGAAACAGAGTATACTGGCAACATCGCCTCCAAAAATTCATTTTCAGAGCATTTAACCAAGAGTTTATTGCATCATTTTTAATCTAAATATCGGATCCATACGTAACACTACTCTCCACCAGTGTCTTGTAGATTTGTCTCTTAGTTTGCTTTCTAATATTCTTGTTCCATAAAATATTATGAAGTCTACTAGTAATTGCCCTTCCCTGGCTTATTTTTTATAATTGCATTATCATTAGATCTATCTGCACTAATAGTCACTCCAATATATTGAAATTCCTTTACTACTCGAAATATACGTACTTCTGTTTCTAGATCATTCCTAGATTTCCCTGCCATGTATCTTGCCTTTTCATTATTTATTTTGAGTCTCAATTTTTTATATGTTTCTATTAATTTCTTGCTTAAAGGTTACAGGTAAAAATAATTATTGTTCTACCTATTTTTCAAGTAGGATTTTGCGAGCAAAATTTGCGCCACATGAATTACGGTTTCCAATATTACGCAGTAAACTATTGATGTAATTATGATGCTGCTTGAAACCAACACAACACTAAAATAAGTAATGTGGTAGTTAACATTAGTTACACAGATAAAATTTAAGGAATGAGTTAGTAATGAAGATGAATGATTGAAAAAATAATTCTTGTTTTTTGAAACGATGTATTTACATCATAAATATTCGATTATTGGTTTATTTATTTTTATTTTAAAAAATAAATAAACCAATATCCAATCGATTTACTAGAACCAATCGATTATTGGTTCAAGTAAATATGTTTATCACGCCCATTTGTGAATATTCTGAAAGGCTACATTGTTATGAATTATATTGATTAAAAAGCAAGCCTATTATTAACTATTATCCTCAATCAATAACATGCATACTATCACGAATATCAATACAACTATCAAAAATATGCATACTAATCAACTATCGCAACCGCGGATCCAAAATAAGACTCAGGTCACGTGACCCTCTCTTTATCCTAGAAAATATACATTATCTCTCCTAATGAACTAGTGGTAAACTAGTAATGAAGATGAAGATTTTGTCTTTAGATGAAATTATTTCTTTAGAAACAGTTCTTTAACTCGTAAAATAATGTAACAAATGTTTCAATGTCAGAGACCTCCAATAAGCCATGCAAGACTGGTGGAACAAAATGTTGAAAGGTTTGTTTAGTCCATAATCCAAATAACTAATAAATGTTGGTGGATATTGTTCAACACTTCGAGAATGTTTGTCTTAAGGTTTTGAATTCATTCACAAGTAATTTCCCGCTTTTTGGAGTCAGCGTGCCACTGCAGCACGTTCCTTTATGTCTCTTCTTTATTTGACTACATTTTTTAAAAAAGTTGTTGCGTCTACAATTCGACGCAACGCGTCTCCAAGCCCCTTAAGGGGCGTTGAGCGCATTGCTCTGGGAAGTAATCCTCAATTAATGTTTGTGTGCTGGGGAGTAATCCTCTATTAACTTTTTTACTTGTAATGTCACGGTCAGTTGTCAAGAGAACTGCCAGGTAGCATCTCCGCGTACGCGCCTCCTGCGTCACTGGAATAAGGCTAGGGTTTAGGACACCACAGGGGTTGGACTAGCTCTTGTGAAGCAGAAAATTCATTTTGTTGGAACAAATTTCATATGAGATTCGACGGGAATCGAACCCGGACCTCAGTGGTGAAAGGCTAACGACTTCGCTATGTACCACGAGCGAGTATTTTAATCTTCAAATTGAGGAAAATAGTACATACGTGTATCTTTTAACTATTTTTAAATTGTTTCGTGCTCTAAAAGACGTACGTACGTACGTTTGTTTCGGGCTGTCAACATCTGTAACATCTGTCCCATTGCCAGATCTATTGCAAAATATGAGAGGGATCTATTTATTTTGTACCACATATTGTTGCTATTTTTACCTATCTGTATTAGGTCTTTAGTCTTTTAGTGCAATTATGTAATTGTTAAAAGCAGGGGCGCATCCAAGGGGGGAACTGATACGCTGGGACTTCACCCCTCCCCCCAAGAAGCCGACCCTCATATTCAAAAATACATCTTTTACTATTTTTCTATACTAACGAAAAAATTAAATATATCTATTATTAACGTTATAAATATATTTTACTGTTGTATATTCTTATAATTATATGATATATCATATAATTATAAGAAAACTGGGACGGGAGCAAATTCTGAAGAAGAGAATAACCATGATCTGATTCTGAGGGGCTGTTATCTAGAATTTTGAGAGAAAATCTACTTCAGTAGATTATTGACGTGCCTTCTACAGATAATTTTGAGACAACTTTACCAAATTTCGAGGAAGTTTTGACATTGCCGGGCTAATAAAACTAAATAAAATTTGAATCGGTATTTAATTTTATGAGTAGTTTCAGTGAATCAACCTGAATAAAACTCCCCCCTCTGGATGGTGAGACCCAGCGCCGAACTAGTGGAGTTTTCCCCAGTCAGTTATCTCCCACCTACGGCGTATCACCCCAAGCCAAGACGAGCTCTAAGCTCCCGACCGCTCTCCCAGAAGGTGTGTTGATGTTGTGCATTCATGTGTGTCTGTGTAAGTAAGGTGTGACGATAGGACAAGGAAGGGTAATAGGAGATCGTGCGCGGTCCGTGGCCAGTTTGTTTGGGTACTTTCCCAGCATTCGTGTCTTATTGATCAGAGAAACCTCGCAAAACAACCGATAAGAGCAGCCAGAGGTACAAATTCCCTTCCAGAGCGAATGAACTCATCCTAGCGTATCTAGGGAGTGTTGACCACCCGCGGCGGTTGAGACTCGAACCTAGGACCTCCCGGTCAGCGGCACTGCAGTGCATTGATGTCATCTTGAAGAAAATACTTAACCGAACGCGCTGAGAGCCAAATTTGATTCCAATAAAATAATGTTTGTGAGTACTTCATACAATGCACGTAGAACAACTTTAATATTTATATGGGGTTAAGCATAATTGTACTCTAGTGTTAAATTGATGTATAAATGTAAGATGTATTTCTATCTAAAGAAACAAGCTCTTGTGGAGAATTTTCGCTTTGATTTAAATGCACCTGTACCAATAGAAATGTGACAGATTGAGGTTATCTTTAAAAGTTCATTTAAATGACGTAGTATATACACTGGTGTTTTTAATATGTTTGCCCACAATTCCGTCCGTGACTCCAAAAAAATTGGCAGGGGGACATGGAGAACTAAAGAGAGATCATTCATCGTGTTGAATGCTGGGATTCCGCGATATGGGCGAGACATGACACAACCACATATTCCGTATACTTTGTTTCTCAAATAGGAGTCGCAAAACCAAAAGGTTCTGCACAATAAACAGTAAAAATGTTTAGTAACTGGATTGGAACATGCGCTCCTTAATTGACAACTCTCGCACCTAAGCCATTGCGCTACCAACACAGACGTACGCATTTCCGCGAACGGACTCGGTTCAAAATCTAACGAATTTTGTCTTCAAACTCATTGCTTTTCCGCATTTCTGTAACTTAAAATATTAAATAAATTACCTCTAGTAGACAATAAGAATGAACAGAAATCTACGCAACCCTGTAAAATAGTTCATTCTACTTATGAATGTTTCAGTTCTGTACTATGTAATTTTTGCTAGGAGGCGCTTCGCTTCTAGCGTTGCGCTGAACCTTTATCGCCTCTGTCCAAGGTGAGATTACCAGACGTGATAAGGTTGGACTAAAAGTAGCAGACGAGTTTCAACACAGTCCGAAATTCATAATTCATTTGCTGCACGTAAACACTAGAATCTAAGAAACATTTATTGACTTCAAGAAAAATCACCTATCATCACGCAGTTATTCTCTTTCTGATTGATTGATTTTTTCGTGTATCCGGACGCGTCAACGGCTTCGGACATTAGTACCGTAAGTGTAGTGCATGTTTTTTCTCGGGAGATGGCGGTGACCTTCCCACGATGGATGGCGAGTTCCGGCACCGACCTACCGTCGGCTAGTGGGGTTACCCTGTCACCAGGACTCTCCCACCAGCGGGGTACCACCGGGACAAGCTCTAAGCTCCCGACCGGTCTCCCGGTATATGTTGTAGTGTAGAGCATGTTAGTAAGTATTTGTGTCTGTAAGGGGAGAGGAGAGGACAAGGAAGAGGGAGGAAACATCGCGCGCGGTCCGGGGCCCGTTTGGTAAAGGTACTGCTCCGGCATTCGCCTAGTGTTGATCGGAGAAACCAAGGAAAACTACCGATCAGAGCAGCCTAGAATTCCCCTCCAGACAGCAACTGAATTCGACGTAGCTGAAAAGCTAGTGTCGAAAGTCCAGTCGCCGTCAGGACTCGAACTTAGGACCTCCCGGTCAGAGGCGCTGTGACCTCAGTTGATGCACTGAGCTACTGCTCCCAGTATTCTCTCTCTGTTGACCTACTCACATTTAAATAAAAATAAGCTCTTAGTTTCTGGTGTTATTGGGAATGTTTGCTTAATATATTACTAATGTTATACTATTACCAATTAATTCTTATCTTAAAACTCTCAAACAAAGAACGACTGAAAATACATACCTTATATTATTGAAATCGAAAAGTTTTAATAAAAATATCACGTCTTGTATTAACTTCAAAGTATTGTACTTCTTACCTACAAACATTTTCCAAAATAAATAAATGGGTTGATCAGACCATGACCTGAACTGGAGTCCTCTGATTCTTGAAGCAAACACCGTACCTGAGCTACATGACGACACTCCCCGCGGTCACTTATGCATTGTTTAAAATCGATTTAAATTACGATTTTTCTTCAAATTTCGAGTACTATCTGAGATTTTCATGAAAATTTTCTGTTGTCTTACAACGTCGTAATATGCAATATAGTGCGTACGTGATTTCTTGACGAGCTGCCTCCTAGCTTAAGTGGTAGGGCGTTTAAGCCAGAGGCCTAAAATTCAAACCCTGGCTTGTGCAAGGCTTTTTTATTCCTCGAAAACGTTTGCATTCACGGAACACAATACATTGCAGCTCATTGTAGAGATTTTATTAAAACTTTCGATTTCCAATTATATAAGATATGTATTTTTCCACTCTCGCGTTCTTTGTCTCGTTAAGAGTTTAAAGAGAAGAATGAAATGCTTATGGCGTAAGAGTTGTAAAATATTATGTGAATATTACCAATAATACGAGAAACGAAGAGCTGTTTTCTTAATAGAACGTCATTAGCTGAACAGATGGAGAATAAATTGTGTGTCCGTTGGTGGTTTTCTTTGAAGTCGATATTCAATATTTCTTAGATTCTTGTGATTTCTTGCTGCAAATGAATTCTGTGTTTCAGACAGTGTCGAAACTCTTGAGGGAATTTTAGTCCAACCCTTCTCATCTCTCCTTGGCGGAGAGGAGGAAAGATAACGACTCAGCTCAACGAGACTGAGAGCCGCGCGACTGGCAGCGAAAATTACGTAACGCTCAACTGAAATATTTATACATAGAATGTACTATTCTACACGGGTGCGTAGATTGCTTGGCATTCTTATTGTCACCTAACAGTAATTTATTTGATATTTTAAGTTGAAATAAAATTTCTTTGAAATTTCAGATAACATTCGTTCGATATATAACCCTGTTGGTTCTCAAATATCGCGCCATAGCGCAACGGCTTAGATACTGGACTTGCCAACGGAGAAACGCGTGATCGAGTCCGGCGAAGCGTCACCAGTTTCTTACTTGATGAGAAATGAAACTCAATTCCAACTAACAATGTCGAGGATGTTCTAAACATTCCCTTCCTTCGGGAGAAGAAACCATTTTTATCACATTTGCAATACAAAACTGCGGAGTTTAATCAACTGGTTGTTTACGTCCCCATATTTTCCTTTCCATGGTTTTTTTTGGCTTCATCCCGCTACGTTCATTTCCTTTCCTAACCCTAATACGACTTCCTTTGTTATTAATAATTTTATTTATTCGTGTCTCTCTGCGCCTAAAAAGTGTCGAAATCTCTGGCTGAAATTTGCCCCTTGCTTGAATCTTACACTTCGCTACTACAAAGAAACAAAAATGTCGCACCGGTGGCCGAGATCGCTAAGGCAGTAGTGTCGTAGTGATCTCGGACCGAAGGGTTGCGGGTTCGAGTCCCGCCTCGGGCATGGTTGTATTTGTGTTCGTCCTTTCACCCCTTATCATCACCATATCGTTTCATCCTCATAGTTACCATACCGTTAACAGCAATAGTGGTCGCTAATGACCTAAGATGTTGATGCGACCTTAAATAACCAATTAAAAAAAAGAAACAAAATTTTCTGGTTTCGATTCGAATTCACTAAGGTACAACTCCATCTAATGGGACGGGGCGTTAGCCATTCGCCTACCTATCGGCTGTAGCAAAGCTATGTTTTTGAGAAAGAATAACTCAGTCAAACATCATCGGTATATAAATAGTGCCTGAATAATGTGTAAAAGCGACAGGAAGATATTTTACTGTTTTTTACTGTTTATTATAAAATATATTTTGCGTTTGCGACTCCTTTTCGAGAATCAAAGTATACGGAATTTGTGGTTGTGTAATGTCACACACATCGCGGAATTGTCTCCCAGCTTTCAACACGATGAATTGATCACTCTTAATTTTATTCCCTATTTCCTCCTGCCTCTTCCTTTGAAGTCACGCACGAAAATATGTCCAAACATATATAGAAATACATTGCCAATCCAAACTTGTACTACGTGATTAAGGTAAACAATATAAGATAATTTCAATCTGCCACATTTTTCATGGGACAGAAATATTTAAATCAAAGCAAAAATTGTCAACGAGCACTTGTCTCTTTAGACAGAATTGTATTTTGAATACATACTTCAATTTAACCCTAGAATATAATTAAACATAACCCCACTTAAATATTAAAGTTGCCGTGTGTATCCTGTGTTGCCCCATTGCATTGTCCTATGGGCAATACACAAAAACTGTCATTGAATATTTGTATCGTTGAAAAATTCAAAATTTATAATGGAAATTTTTTTTCCTGCCGCGACAACATGGAAACGATAATTTGAATAATTGTATTTCCCACTGAATTCTAGAAGACGTGCACAGAAAATGAAGTTACATTTATGTCCAGAAGCAAAACGAGGGGCCATCTCAGCATTTGCTCAATGGATCAGGGAAACTGGACGAAAACCCTGATCGCATGACACTTTAACCACGTTTTTAACTGACCGACGGACAGACGGACGGACATTTGAAAAAAAAATTGTTCGGTATACGAAGAACCTTAACCGTGCATTTCCGTTGAAATATCAAAATCCATTACAAGCATTAAAATTTTCTATATCAAGTAATATATCTTGTACGACGTATATTATCGTATATTCGTACGTATACGAGAATGTAAAAATAAATAAATTCACTGTCGCCAGAAAACAGAGCAGGTTACAGGCAAGGGTTCCGTTTTACAAAGTTCCTCTTCAAGCTTCGTGCGACGTTAATAGCAAGTTCAAACTCACAATTGAGAAATTGTATCTGAAATTTGTTCTTTCTCGTTTTTCTGGTTTAGAGAATCTCATAATATCAACATCTCCGAAAATGCGTTTCAAAGTTGTCAATCTCTTGGAGTACCAATTACAGGAAGCAAAAGTATGCCATTCAGAAAGCAGTTATAGTGTCATTGCGTATATCCTGTAAGATATACATATTTTACGCTATGTATGCCAATATACACTTTGGAAACCCTATGTAACATGACTGACGATTAATGAAAGTGATTGCAGTATTTTGTTCAAATAAAAAGGGACGATGAAGTACTTCTCGAAGATGAAATTTTGACATGTTTTGCTTTCCAGAGCTTTAATTAGTTAATTAAACCCCAAAATATCGAATCACTTCCATTAGTCAAAATCAACAATTTCATTGCCAATAATACGAACTTGACCTTATTTCTACAAACAGTTAAAAGGAAATGCGAAGTTATTCAACCAAATAATCGTTAAATCTAATAATAAATCGTGGAATTGATCACAACCTCTCCCGAAAACTCATGAAAGCTGGAAATTGCTAGGTTTGATATTATTCCCTTAATGTTCGTACAGTATATGAGTCGTAATGGGTGAGCTGTTCTGGCGTCGCCCGTACTCGCACCAAAGCGCATCTCGCCAGGGGCAGGCTAGTGTGACGATTTTTAGTGTACGCCAAGCGGACTCCATGCGGATCAACCCCTTTGGCAGTCACGGGAGCCACTGGCGGACGCGCCAGACTCACGAGACAGTCGCGGATCGGCCGAAGCACACGTGGCAGGCCAGCCCAGGGCATGTGCGGGGGCGTCTGCTTGGTTCGCACTTCCTTCCTTTGGTAGGCGAGGAAGGGGAAGTACGGCCTCGGGGTCCGGTGGCCGCCGATGTCCGGGAAAACCCGGGAATCTAATAAAGAGAGGGAGGGGGAAGGTGCTGGACTGATCTTCCCTTGCTAGATGTTGACATCCGGCGCCGACCTGCCGTCGGCTAGCGACGTTTCCCCAGGTATCTCTCACCAGCAGGGCACCGTCCCAGCCGGCACAAGCTTTAAGATCCTCGAACGGGCATAGGGCCTAAAATGGAACCCTGCGGGACCTCTTGTGCAATTGGCAATGGATCGGAAATTTTTATATATATAATGTCCGATCCGTTCGGTATTTCTGCTCTCCGAGATTGTTGTTTACGATACAAATATAACGAATCTAGAGCAATACCACAAACTCCATGTGAAGGTAATTTTGAAAGTAAACTGGTATGATCAATGACGTCCAAAGCTTTTGAAAGATCTAAAAATATTCCAATAGGTGAATCATTTTGATCCATCGATGAAGCGACATCTTTATGAAAATAAAATGGTTGTTTTTGTAGATTTTGATTTTCTAAATCAATGTGGGCAATCTGAAAACGCTTTATGTTAATTGAGAAAGAATTGTTCGTAAAAAATTTCTCTCTAATATTTAAAAAAATCTGACAAAAGAGCAATTAGCGGAAAATTTCGAATTTCATTTTTGAAGAGCGGCTTAATCTTAACTGTTCTGAAAGTATCCGGAAAAATTCTGATCTATAATGATACATTAAATATGTGAATTAACAAGTGTTATAATGCCAGGCGCACAAGTCTTTAACACAAATCAGGAAATTCATTTGTTTTTTAGTTTACCGTTTATTTTGAGAATTTAATAGGAAGAAATTTCGAAAACAAACATCGTGTTCGTGGAAACATCTGATGTTGAATTTTATAGTGAGTTCGGCAGCAATTTTCGAGAAATATTGGTTTATGAGACAAGCCACTGTTGCAGGATCGTTCACTTCTCTATTGTTACACAATATTTTAAAACAACATTCTCTATAACATTTCTAGTTGATGTGGTCGTAATTTGTATTATATTCCACATTGCTTTTGTTTTGTTATTTGAGTTCAAAATATTCTGATCGTGTTTGATGATTTTAGCATGGTATATGACTTTTCTTAACAATGATTTGTATCTCTGGAAGTAGAGGAAGAAATTATGACAATTTGATTAACTAAACATTATGATGCTTAGAAATAAAAAAAAAACAATTCGTTTGTTTTTACATGATGTTCTAATCCCACGGGTTATTGACGATTTGTTTTTGCGGGAAATGTTTAATTTTCTTTTTTGAAGAGAAAAATATGTGTTAAGAGTGAAATGAATGCGAAAAAACAATTATAATTAAAAAAACAATTATAATTATCGTTATATCAACAGAATTGTAAACCGCGCCCCATGATTCCTGCAGTAAGTAGTGTATGAATAATTTTGTTTTACTTTTAGTAAAACTCGTAAGTGTGTTGTTTATTGTATCAGTATTCTCAATAATCATATATATTCATCAATAATTTTAATATAATCTGTTTAAACATTGGTGAAACATTTTTTTCCAATCATATTTTGGCGCGAATTTCAAGTGTTTAAGCTGAAAAAAAAATGGTTTTAATTTTTTTCGCTACCGTCCACATTGTTCAAAAATCTTAAACAAGTTATAGAATGTTATAAGACCCATTTTAGGGGAAAAATTGAGACAGTACTTCAACGTTATCACGTCGAAAATGAACTTCAAAAATGTATTTATTTTTTGTATATGAATTTTGGCGTCATAGTTTGTTGAAAAAAAATACCTTCAAATTTAACCGTTTTCCCGTCTCGGCAATATTTTTCAGCCTTATATACGCGATAGAAGCTGAGAAAAAAAAATATGAAAAACACGTTTCGCGTTGTATCTCTGCAACAGAGTGCCCTAGGAGGCTGATTTTTTGTGAATCAACGTCATTTTATATTCTCTTTCATATGAGCATCGCGATTATCGATTGGGTTTGGGGGCACTTTTCACCGCCACTCGGCTATACCCTTTGTTTTCGGTTACGACTGGATGTGTGTCTGTGACTCGCGTGCAGTCACGGTTGCACGGTTGGGAAGATCCGCAGCGATGCCGACTTGCACCAAGCCGTCTGTGTAGAGGACGGCCTCTTCCAACCTTCAGATGTGTTGGTCTAAATTGTTTATATGTGTGAAGGTTTTCAGAAGGTCGGCTTTGAGAGTGTAGAGAGTAAAAAGAGTAGAATGAGCAGTAGCTATATCACAAATGTATATGTTTTAATTTACGTGATAAAATAGGATATACATATAATAAACTCAGACAAGAGAAACAAATACCTAACTTAGTATTTTGAAACTGTAGAACTAGTATTTATTGAAGAATTTACACTTCATGATTCGATTATGTTCGCAAGGGTATGCTATCTACAAAATCCAATGAAAGGACGTACTTAGGAAATTTCACAATGCGGCAATGGAGAATAGAGATCACTTAAGTTGCAACTATTGAATACAATCCGTATACTATATTTCATCGTAAATAATTCAACTAATATTAACTGCAGTTCTCTTCAAAATACGAAACAAAATTTGAAGCACAGATAGAAAACTAATGAATATGCCGTCCTTGAGGGTTCAAATTAACGGAATCGCCACTCGTCATTGGAAGTACTTAATATTTCAGGAGCTAAATTAAAACAGTGATTTAACGCCAAAATTAAACTAAACTGTTGATGATTTTTGCAACTAACCAACTTGTAATTTCATAATTTCGGTAAAATGTAAGTAATAATTTAAAATTCGTAATTTGCTTGATCTTTTTGTAGCAAAATGTATTCACAAATTTACTTCCAGTCAACCTGCATCAAGTAATAAAGGCACTTAAACAAACCAAATACTCTCAAAATGCTAGAATAGATTGATGAAACACAAAAACGCAAGGAGCACAGCCAGATGCATCTGTCTCGTAAGATGGCGATTACCAGCTACTGAGGAACTTATTTCCAAACGACGTATCTTCATTTCATTTATTTTCTAGTTTCACTTATTATATATTCTTAAGATGCTTCTCTATTATGTTGCTAAATATTGTGCTCAAAATTGTTTCTCTAACCGCCCTTAAGTTTTACCACAAAATCCCTTCAATCCCACAAGCCCTCCACTGCCAATTAGGGAAACAAACCCCAAATAGACCACGTATCCGCAATCCGCAGGAAACTCCCCAGACAGTTTTTCGACCCACCCTAAGCATTCCCACAACTCCTCTAAATAATCCTAACCAAAAATAAAACTTCTAAATCAAACTCAATTCTGTAGTTCTATATCTAATGTACTCCAACCCATTGTAAAAGAGGCTGTACGCCTCAAAGCAAATAAATTTTTAAAAAATGTTTCTACAATTTTGCCTTCCTGAAAAAAGTGATTCAAGGCGATATGTTAACTATGATGGAGATTAGTAAAATTGAGATAAGATAATTGAAATAAACTCTTATATTATTCTAGTTACATTAGTCATTTTTACAGATACGAATTTTTACTTTCTGGCGTAACGAAGTTCTTCTGAGAAGAGAAAGTTACGTAATCGTGCGCCGGAAAACCGTGAATTTTCGGCAGAAAAACTGTTTTCGCCAGGCTCTGGCAACGAAAAAGTGGATAAATTCTGTAGCTAAATTTAGAAAAAAATCATCTAACATGTGGTGTAGCCAGAATCCATGTTTTATTGGTTCCTACTACCGAAAAATCGATTGACGGCGAAACATCCGTCTGTCCGTTCGTCCGTCTGTGGTCAACACTAGCACCTAAACCGATCTGTCGATTTTCTTCAAAATTTATATTCCCTACTCGATCTGAATGATCTCGTGGTTTGGTAATTTCAAATGGATGTTTTGATATTTGAGGGTACTTCACATGAAGCCTCAAAAACATTTTCAAATTTTCCCCAAAAACCACCAAATTTTTTCATGAAACTTTGTCTTCGGATAGCGTAAAGAACGCTTAAGAGAATGGTGGTAGTCCCATATTCGTTGAAATCTCAGATGTTTTGAAAATTGAAGAAGCGCAATTTTTTGGGCGCATTCAACAAGTATAATATTGAAGATAGAAAAAAATTTCCTCAATGAAATTTCTTCCTTACAGACGAATCATTAACCTTGGATTCACAAGGCTCATTTCAACGAATACTAACTATAAGGCGGGGTCACTGATGACCCCGCTCTCTCTTAAATATTTTTTCTTTTCTTCATGTTTAATATTCAATTATGAACGATGCAAGCTTTTTTAGTGAATAGAAAGTTTATTTATTTATCATTTGTCATACAATAAACTCTAGAACAAACTATATATACTACTAAATATATCAACATGCAAACAAAGCTACTATTCCGTACAGATAAACCTATAAGATATTCTTGGTACTGTTTCCATACAAAATAACTTCAGAACGAAAACTGTTGAAAGCTTGATACAAAACTACAAATACAAAAAATATTAGAAAATTATGAATGAAGCTAATTTGACTTTCAAACTACCAAGAAACTTTGGCATAAAACTGCAAGGAGGAAAGAACAAATAAAACTCAATCTTCTAAGCTAGTCTTACAAATGGGTAACTTATGATGAATTTGTTGACATTCTAACAGTAAAAAAAGAAACCCATCAGCAAAATCAAACTCACATGTTAGAAAATGACGTTAATTACAAGGTGGGGTCAAATATAACCCCAATTACGTTATATTTTATATTACCTGTTGTAGAATGACGTGAGGAGAAAAGATTCACAAGTCGACTGTCGTGGCGGAAGAAGAATGAGTGAAATGCAAGATACAATGACCGAATGACAGTGCTCTTAATGTCAATATTTAAACGTGATAATATCACTCTGCGGTCACAGGTGATCCGAGCCTTGTGATTACAGAGCTAAATAGTTCATGTTCAATTTTTCAAAAATATTAGTATTTTCCGTGAAATTTGGAGTGATTGTTTTCTCAAATAAACTGAAAATGTATGTTATTTTCGAATTTTCAACTTTTAAACAACTTTTTCACATCTCTTGTTGGATTTGTTAAACTTATGTACCACCAAATCAATTCTTGCCTTCCTGCGTTTATATTGCAGAAGACCCAGCGTTTTGGTTTACCCGGATTTCCGAAATGGTTAAATGTCGAACACAGTCTGAGCGTTTCGGAGAGATGAGCCTCGCTCCGGGATATTTATTTGTTACTATTCTATGTTGCCGTAGAAAACTATTTAGAATTCCTGAAACTTTATTGAAAATCATTTGAAGCTATTATATTTACATATACAATCAATTAAGGTAATAAATATATTGGAAGTGTCTGTTATCGATTTTCCTACTTTGAATTTTTAAACAAGTTTTCGATTCTCTTCTTCGATGTCACATATGTCATATCAAATCAATTGTTTTTTTTTTTGTTCATCTGTATGAACCGATTTAAGTAAACAAATCAATCCATCAATATGAAATTTAAATTCAATATATAGACTACCCATGGGACCGACTTATATATACTTAACAGTTGCCTGGGAGAGGTGGCTTAGGGCATCAACTAATTTTGTAGTGACCCTGACCGATAGGTGGTAGGTTCGAGTAATGGCGATGGCAGTATTTTTTTTTACTCTAGCCGGATAGCTAGGTAGAGTCCTGTCGCTGTGTGGAAAAGAATTCTACTGGCTGGCTGCTTTGAACGGTAGGTTTCCGTGGTCTCTCTGATTACCACCAGGCGATTGCCATTAGGCCCTCTTCCACGTAAACGTTATGCCCTCGACGATTCGATACGGAAAAAAATATGCGTATGATTTCAACGTAAACGGAAAATGTGCGGATAACACGAATATTCTTTGAAATACAGAAACCGTAAATAGTACAATATCAGATGTTTTAAATATGTTCCGTAATAACAAATTAATAATAAAACGACCCACGCCTGCTAAAGCGTCGCGGCTTCGGTCAACAAGCCCAAAACACTGCCCAGAACGCCTTTGCATCGGGATCTTTCGTTCAAGGAGTTGGAGAGGCCATACAAGTCACCCACCGCTACTTGACCCGGACAATGAGCGCTCTTGAGCAGCTGGTGAACACCACGCAACCCACCCCGCCCTCACATCACTCTGCACAGGCACAGGATATCCGGAAAAGGCAAATTTACACCCTTTCACGACACATTTGCTTTAGATCTGTTAACTCGCTTAGACTGGAAGACATGGCTCAGGTCATCAACTGATGTCACTTCAGTATGTCTGACCAGGTGGTCCTAGGTTAAAGTCCCGACGGTGGCAGGATTTTCGACACTAGCTTGTTAGCTAGGTCGAATTCATCCGCAGTCTGGAGGAGAATTCCAGCGGCCGGATGCTCTGATCGGTAGTTTTCCGTTGTTTCTCCGATCAACACCAGGCGAATGCTGGCGGAGCAGTACTCTAATAAAGGTTATTCCTTCCTCTTCCTTGTCCTATCCTCACACTTACACTAACATGCACTACACTACCACACATGCTGGGAGACCGGTCGGGAGCTTAGAGCTTTCCCCGGCCCGGACGGTGCTCCGCTGGCGGGAGATACCTGGTTGGGAGAAGCTCCGCTAGCCGACGGTAGGTCGGCGCCGGATATCGCCATCCAGCGGGAAAAGATCACCGCCATCTCCCGATGAATAAACATTCACTACACTTACAGGACTAATGACCCCAGTAGTTGTCAAGCAAGCAAGCCGCTGAGCCATCGCGCCCCCCAGCCACTCACTTGCCACAACGACGTCCGCGAGAGGCGCATGCCAATCACGCCCATGCGCGCACAGCTAAGAGCTTGAAAATTCGCCGGCACGTCCGGACCTCGCCTACACAGGAGACGAAATTTTCCAAGCTCCCTTATAAACGGATCTTTCCCGACCAATCAAAATTAAAGGCAAGAGCGTCGAGCAAGAACGGGAGACAACTCAGGACCACAGAGAAAGACGGATGGGCAAGACGATTCACGATCACGGTGATACACGTACGCGAGACAATTTTCGACTACAAAGTGAAACAAACTGAACATGTTCAATCACGGAAAGAGACAGGCGGGGAGAAACGTTACAACCACGGACGGAGACGGAGGAGCCGAAATAGTTTACGACAACGGTGATAGCTGAAAACTCGCGCGGAACGAAAATCTCGTGTTTGCTTTACGACGCGTGACCGTGAGTGTCGCCCCGTCGCACATTCATGCCAAATCTCGATTTCGTCGTCAAAAATCGTACAATCGAAGTTTTAATGTAGGGATTTTATGTGCCAGAACGGTACGTTAAGCTTTAGGAATGAGCAACAGGAGGTCCGAGTCGCGATCGTTTCCTGCGTGAGTTGGAGTACAACATAACCATCAAGTGTGTAGTTTATGGTTGTTCGCCCATAGTACTTTTTTCAACACATTTGAATCGTGTGTGCTTTTTTTGTCTCTAAAGATATTTTGGTGATTCAAAATTGACAAAAAAGGTGAAAGTAAGTACATTCAGAGCTTTTAATATCATATAATAACGTTTGATTGTTTTTGACTTATCGCATATTTCACAATGTTGTTTTTAATACATTTTAATTTTAAAAAACAATCCTCAAAAATGTATAAATATAAAAATGTAAAATCCTCCAAAATCCTTCGGTCTGAAACGAGTTTTATGGTGTTCTTCAATCATTTTTAAACAATTAAAAAAAAGTTGCCTCGAGCTGCACCATTTTTCTTAATTATACTTTGCATTTGCTCACGACTTCCTTCTAAGATACGTATTGTGCGCTTTGTTTTTGGTTGTTTTATTATGAATAATGACCGAATTTTCTTGCTGAACTCTCTAGAACGTGCAGTAAAACCACCAAAACGTGCAAAATCATCAAATAAATATTGTTATGTAATATATTTTGTATCGTAATAGATTTTTGGCATAATCAATTTTTATTTTAATTTCATTCTACATTGTTCGCTGGTTTATCCCTAATTATTTATTTTTCAGAAATAAAGAAAACGAAATCCTACACTCTACCATACGATTGTTGACGGAAAAGAAGCGACAATAATTTACAAGTTGGCATTAACTATGGTCGATTGCTAAGTGTGCAATTCTTTGACAGACATCTTCCAGTCGAAGGTGCTACTTTGTCACTCTACCTCAAAACAATTTAACAATTTAGATGCAGTGCTTGAAAAACCAATTAAGGAAAAATATTTGGAGCTCGGTATATCCTCTTTATATGCTTGTATTCGATTTATCGAGTGCATTTTGCACATTCCGTATAAACTAGAAGTCAATAAATGACAAAACCGTGGTGAAGCCAAAGCGAAGATTGAAAATAGAAAAAAATATTCAGAAACAATTCCGTCAACTATTGAACTACTAGCGGATTGGTGGATATGTCTAATGGGACTAATGGTTGACCTGGAAGTACGAACGATGGCCACACTACGCGATGTTTCTTTGAAAATTCTAACATTTCTGCCACAATTACGGGAATAAATTAGAAATTGTTGAAACGGTTTCACACAATTTTACAAATTATTTCTTCGGGTTTTGAAATCGATCACCTAAGTGTTAAGAATATTGTATAGAAACTGCTCGTGTGTTTCTCGAAGTATACCCGTGGTTTTATATACCTACAACTGTCCATAAATTGTTGATCCACAGTGCACAAATATTGACTCATCGCTTTTGTGAATTAGAAAGATGTCCGAGGAAGCAGAAGAGTCTTGCAACAAATTAATAAAAAATATAGGCAAGACTTTTCGTGCAAAACAGGTCGCGCCGAAAATACACAATATGTTGTTTTTTTTGCGACTTTTAGTATCGTCCAATCCGCTAATATCTAGCGTACGTAAATTACCCCCAAGAAAAAATCCAATCATTAGAACCTCAAGCAATTAAATTACTGAAACAACCAAGCTTTAATTCACAAATCAAAATGTCAATAAATGAAAGCAGTGAGGATGAAACCTGAATTTCTGAATGACGCGTGTTTGTGCTGCATTTTTGTACTTACATTACTAAAAAACTGATATTGAAAGGGTACCCCCGGATAAGGAATAGAAAAATTAAAAAATGATGATATGTAACTAAATTCCAAAACCAAAATATTACTGAATGCTACAACAATGTATACAAATGTATAATAAACACTAAAATAAATACATAGAACTGTTGCAGTCAAAGTATATTTAAAGTCAAAGTAATTTAAAGGGGGGAAATGGTTTTTATTTTTTTACTGCAGCCCAGCAATCGAAAAAGTATGAAAAAAATTCACAACAATTTGTGTTTTAAGAGGAACGTTCGATGTTTTTTTTTTCGAACCTATTCCATGATTCTAAGACAATAAAATTATTTTTTGCAATTTTTATTTCAAAAACAATTTTTTGTGTTTGAATTTGGGTCTCAGAAAATATCAAAAAAATATTTTTCTGGTAGTACAAACTTTTTTCTTATTTATGATATTTTTTCAGTCAGATAAAATAGTGTTGTCGGCCCGGTGGCCGAGATCCCTAAGGCAGTAAGAATTTCATTTGTTATTCTTGAGGAATATGCGAGCTGGTTATTGGAAAACAATTTTGTGAGGTTTTGTTCAGAAGCATTTTTTTCTGCTGCAGGACACTTGTATATCGTCGTTGATGTTTGGACTGCCACCCATGTGGGAATGGGCGATTTTTACATTTTGGTAATGATTCAGAATTTGCTTGTTATTTAATTTGATAAGAAAATTTCTAAAGAAAACAATAAATTGTGGTATTAAAATAGAAAATAAAAAAACTACTCATGGGATCTTTATTTATTGATGGTAGAATATTTATTGATGGTAGAATACCTCTTATGTGGTAAAAGCCAAATGGGTAGTTTCCGTACGGGGCTTTCAGAAAAATATTACAATAAATAAATATTTAATACTCTTATATAGAAAGTGTAGAGTGCCTACAATTAGCCAACTATACATTATTAACATCAAAACGTGTTTTTCGTTCCTCCTATAAAATTTTATTTTTTCTACATAGGAGATTGTCTCTATAACAATATATTTATTAATTTCCCGTGCGCACAGAAATTGAAAAGGTACTGTGCCACCCCCGATCGTCAAGGAGGTGTCTGATTTGGTTAGATATCCGGGAACTCCGAAAAAATGTAACAGTTTCGATTTTGACTGAAATATGCAAATATTTAATTGAGTTATTCCATATATTCTTATTTTGCCCTTACCGACTGAATTCTCATCCTCACTGCTTTACTGCTGACGACAGCAGTGTATCAACTGATGTCACTGCAGCGCCTCTGACCGGGAGGTTCTAGGTTTCAGTCCCGACAGTGGCAAGATTTTCGACACTAGCTTATCAGCTAGGTCGAATTCAGTCACTGTCTGGAGGAGAATTCTAGAGGCCGGCTGCTCTGATCGGGAATTTTCCGTGGTTTCTCCGATCAACACTCGGCGAAAGCCGGAGCAGTACCCTAACAAGAGGGCCACGGACCGCGCGCGATCTTTCCTTCCCGTTCCTGTTCCTATTATCACTTTTTACACACGCACACACACACTCACTCACATGGGCTACACTACCACACATGCCAGGAGACTGGGAACTTGGAACGTGTCCCGGCTGGGGCGGTTCCTCGCTGGTGGGAGATACCTGGTTGGGAAAATCCGGCTAGTTGTCGGTAGGTCGGCGCCGGATCTCGCTATCCAGCAGGGGAAGATCACCGCCTCCTCCCGAGGAAAATCATGCATTACACTTACGGGAAGAATGACCTCGGTACTTCATGTTTCTGGGCATATTAATACTTTGGTCATTCGTTTTGTGAGTGGTGGTGGTGATCGTCCCTCACTGGAACGTGAGACCTGGTACCGACCTACATCGGTTGCCGCTTTTCCACTTCAAGATATCTCCCCAGCATGGCACCACTCTAGCTGCGACAAGCTCTCGTCGTGTGTGGTAATGTCTTGTGTGTAAGTGTGGATATGCATGAGGGGCAGGAGGGGACAAGAGTGAAGAAGAGAAGACCACGCGCGGTTCTTGGCCCGTTGATCCGGCATTCGCCTGGCACTGTCGGCGAAATTACGGAAAAAAGCAATCAGAAGATCTCTTCGCTAGAATTCTCCTCCAGACAGCAGTTGACTTCGACCTAGCGATCTATTTGCTGTCGAAAATTCGCCACGGGGCTCGAACTCTGCGACCTTCGGATCAGAGATCCTGTAGTGCCAACGGCTGTTGCCCTGGGATACCACATTCGTTTGCTGAATTCTACCTAGCTAGAGAGCTAGTGTCGAAATCCACTACTGTCGGGGCTTGATCCCTAGGATCTCTCGGTAAGGGTCGCAGCACTGACAACAGTCTAAGCCATCCCAGCTGGTAACATTGTGTACAGTTGCATTATATACACCTTTTGTATTACTCCAATTTCAGCGTGTCTCAATGTGCACATTTGGTTGACGTTATGTTTTCTCGCCCGTTCGATCGTGTGGAAATCTCCGCCTGAGGTTAACAGACACACTCTGTATAAATGAATTGCAGCGAATACTAAATGTTGAAACCAGGCGAAAATATAGTAATATTTTATTAATAAATTTGGAAAGGAATTACGGGTTCCGAAAGTGACGGCCGATTCTACTAGTGTACGAATACGTGTTGAGCTTCTAAACCTGGCTCATCCTAATCATCCAACTTTGCGTATTTCATATCCGATTCATCAACGTCTCTCTCTTTCCAAATGCTTTCATGCCACTGGGCTGTCGGCGGCGTGTTGACTGAGAGGAGATGAAGAAGAGCGGCAGTTGCGGTGGCTGCAGTCACATCCACATTAGCAACCTGTTGCACTACTTCAGAGATGTGCTACATATAAATAACATTCAGTATTTGAAAATGACCTTCGTCAAAATAGTATTTTACGTATTGTCAACAATGTAACACTACTGAAGCTTAAGTTTGGCAAATTTGAACTTTTTATATTTTCTCTGAAATTCAAAAGTGACAAGCCTCGGCTGCCAATTCTGAAATAGAACTATATAATACGGTCGAAATATTGAATGAAATAGAACTATATATTATGACCGATTGTCTATTTGTTCGATAGTCAAATGAATACTTCTAATCGCTAAATGCCTCAAATGACTGATTTTGGTAATACATGTTTATGTGAGAGTGTGAGCAATAAATTTGAAAGGCGGATGGAAGATGTGGATGTGGCACAGGAACTGGAATATGCCTGAGCGTCGAAGAAGGCTGATATAAAATCAGCCCCTCGCCTGTCCCCGGCCGATGAACTGCGCGCTAAGGCGCGTTGGAGCGACCCGGTTTCAGAGCAGCAGACGGTAGCAGTGGCAGCGTTGGCCGCAGCGCTGCGTGCGCTGGGCTCAGTGACCGTGTCGACGCGGAAATCGGCGGCCAGTGCTCTTCGTCGTGGAGGACGCTCTGCGGCAGGTGCAGCTACTGCCCCTCTCGCCCCTCCTCTCCTTTCCCCTCCCCTCTCCGCCCCCTGCCTCCGCTCGGGCCGCGCCGTGCCTCCCGCCCCTACTTGACCACTGCCCGCCTCTCCTCTCTCTCGCTCGATCCGCTCCGCTCGGCTCCTCTCCGCGCCGCTGGCATCCGCTCCCCAGTCCAGAGGCCCTCCCCTCCTAATCACGCTCGTCTTCCACCCATCCTGTACTTCGCCCGCGCCTCGCTCGCTGGACGCAGCGCAGTGGCCCGCGGCGGCCCACGGCCCGCTCCCCCTCCCCCTCCTCCTTCTCTCCCTCCACCCCTTCCTCTTCCTCCGGCCCCCGTCGCTTCCCTCTCGCCGCTGGAAAGAAGGCTTTCGCTCACATTCCAAATTAATTGGCCATTTCTTACATTCACGCTCTTCCCAGGTAAACGTATGGATGCGACATCGTTTACGCAAAAGTCCGTCCCAACACTGGTTCACTGATGCAATTCTCGTACGTAGGCCATGTGCATAACAAGATGCACTACATTGTACACGTAAAGAGTCCAAATAATCGACACGTGGTACTTAATCATCAGCGTACGTTTTCGTTAATAAAACAAAACGAATTCCTCTTCATTCTTCATTCTTCTTCTTCTTCTTCTTCTTCTTCTTCTTCTTCTTCTTCTTCTTCTTCTTCTTCTTCTTATTATTATTATTATTATTATTATTATTATTATTATTATTATTATCCTCATTTTCTATTTTTTCTGAGCTATTTTCGCTGGTAAAAATGCTCGCCTTCCACTGAGTTGTTTGGAGACAGGTTCGGTCACCACAGAAATACAACTTAATCTTATATCTGGACTTACGATAAAAATGATCTCACGATATGGGCTGCTTGCAACAAAACTGCGCGCTGTTCCATGTTCAGAATGTTGAACGTTTAAAGTTCTGTTATGTTTTTTAGTAAGTTTTTACTGACGAAGCACTCCACTGATATCTAGAGTGGAAATGTTTTGGTAGCATTAGATTTTCAAATATGTCTTAGTTCATTAGATAAGTTTTCATACTTCGAAATTTTTTATATTTCTTTCTGTTTGATGTGGGATAATGGTACTGCGATCTCTATTATTCCTACTCTCTTCTTTTTATTTATAATGAGAATATCTGGCCTATTGTGATCGACAGTACGATTAGTTAGGAATGGTTGTCCCATTCCAAAAGGTGGAACTTGTTTCCAGGACTGGAGCAAGTGTGTACTTATAGAATGGCGGTGTCGATTCATAAATTTTGCTCTATTGCGATTGCCCTGTGCACAATTTTCGCAACTTGATTATGCTTTCCCAAGTAAGCACTGTCTCAGAGGGAAGAGCATGCAGCTGTGTTCTAGAGTTTCTCCTACAGCTCCACACTTCCCACATTTATCCACTACATCTTATTTTAAACAATGCTTTCGATAATTTCTTGTCTTGATAATTCTGTCATGAATTGACATAAAACCCTCGGTCGCAGGGTATATTTGTTTCTCCAAAAGCCTCTCCAACAAGGAACGTCTATCTACATCATATTGAAACAAGAGCTTTGGGTATCTTCTGTGAATTTCTTGTTGTTTCCATTAGGCAAAGAGTTTTTATATGAACTAAACCTCTGCTACCCTTCATTCGAGATAGATGTCATCTACTTACAGCGGAGTTTGGATGAAGACAACGGAATTTATGTAATAGACTTCTCGCTGATCTGTCCAGCCCCTCCAGGTCAGATTAACAGGAGTAAGGACCGGCACAGTCCAGATGTTGATAGCTGAAATCAGATTACCGCCTGATACGTAATTGTTTAACAACTTGGCCAATCGCTTTTGATATTTCATTCGAAGTTCCTCCTTAATACGAGTATGGTCCAATCGATGGTTCTGAGGGTCTCCCAAATAGTGATATGTTTCTTCAGGTGGTATCTGTTTAATATCCCAGGGAAATTTGTTTGTGTTTTGTACAGTTCTGGCAAGATAAATTAACCGGGGATGTATGCGGTTAAGTTCAGTCTTTGCACGGCTTGGGCAGCCCTTGTAACGAAACGTTGAAGGCGGAGCTTCACAAACAGTTGCAGCCAATCTCTAAGGGGGAGAAGTGGCCTAGCAAAATTACGTCGTACAAAATGGCGGACGTCGCTAGTTCAGATGTGAAAATATTTCCAAATAAAAATACATATTTGTGTGTGTATATATATTATATATATAATTTTATTATAACCTTTTTCCTCCTTTTTAGGAAGCCAAATCTTCACATATAAAATTGTGAAAATTCTGAGCAGTAAGTCTGCTGCCATTAGAAGCAGATAGTATTAGCATCGAGTATGCGAAAAAGTAATAATACCGTTATAGCAGAGTATTGACATACGTTTATTTATGGACATTCGTACTTGTAGGAATGTGAAATTACGAATGTAGTTGAGTCAATGAAGGTGAATGTTCGTAATTAAAACATATTTTTTAAATTCAATTATCCCAGGTTCAGAACAATTTCTAGAAGCATTCTTTTCCATTCGACACTGACACCCAAAGCAATATGCAAGAAAGTAAAATAATTAAAAATTATAATACTATGAATTTGGCCACAAGAATTTGGCCATAAATAAACGTATTGCAATACTCTGTTATAACGGTATTACTACTTTTTCGCATACTCGCTGCTAATGCTTCTGCTTCTAAAGGCTACAGACCTACTGCTTAGAATGAAATTGTGAATGTTATAACAATGTATTTACATTTTTGGAACGAATGAATACTGTGGAGCCGGAAGCCTTGATGTCTATATGTATATGTATATATCAATTTACGCAATGCTGTTGTTTTCCTTCGCTTTTTTAACTTGACTTATGTTCCACAATTTAATACGCAATTTTATTGATGTTCCAGAACAGAGAAATGCAAATGAACAAGTTTGCAACAATTAAGAATTTTATAAATAATTTCGAAACCCGCGCAATTCCTCCTGGAGAGTGTCCCCAAATTGTCTCTGAGATGAATACTGCAAAATAACAATTTTTACAAGAGATACAAAATTATTGCTTATAGCAACTTTAATTGTTGAAAATACACTATATATATAAACTTGACCTCTGAATTTTGCTGTTTGTATTTTAAACGGTTCCCTATAAGTCTGCAATCGATTCGAAAAATACACAAATTTGCAATTTTTGCAAATTTTATAAGTATGTGAAAAATTGCAAACCGGCAGTTATAATAGTTTTCTTATGGATGAAATCTAAACTAGATATTTGATAAAGGTCTTGAATTATTTATGAACAATATTACTGAAAGTAAATGTGTATGAGAAACTCAGTTCTCTAATATGAGTATTATTTTTATCTCGTGTCAACGTTTCTTCAAAAAGAATTGTGTTAACATTGGTTAAACGTATGTATTCATATATATATATATATATATATATATATATATATATATATATATATATATATAGTGTTCAAACCAATTGATAATAGATTTAGAGCTAGGCAAAACCTGCTGATAGGAATCGCCGTGAAATACACTTTTTCGGACATCAGTTTTTCCCAAGAAATTCAACTTGGAATCGTATATTTGCAAGCCATTTATTCATTAGATCTTGAAGAATATTTCGTACATTTGGACAGATTTTATAAATTTCCAGTATTTTGTCTAGCCATTTCTCAGGAACGGAGTCAAAAGGTTGTCTGTAATCAATATAACAGATGTGGAGATTTCTTTTGTTTGAGCTTGCTTTAAGACAACAATCAATGATATGTTGATGTTTACATCCCACAGTTCCCTATGTAACCTTTCTGTTCTTCTTCAAATATATTATTATTTGCACAGTGAAGGTTGATTTTCTTGCCAATAATATGGTTGATTAGTATGTTATTGATCTATACTTCATTGGATTTTGTTCGTTTCCATTTTTGAGAATTACAAAAGTGTCTCCTTCACTCAGATAATCAGGTATTTTATCAGGATTATTCAGCACGTCAGTGAAACAGCGTTCAATGCTTTCACGATCATGAGTGAAGAACTTCAACCAGAAATTTTGGATCCTATATGGTTCAGAGGATTTGCAATTTTGAGTCTTTCCTATGGCTCTCGCAATGTATTTAGCTGCTATTTCTTTAAGTTCATTTGAGGCAGGTTCTCGTGTTGTTAATACTTTTAATCCATGATCCGGATTCTTCGAATCCACTGGTTTTAGCCCATTTGTTTGTCCAGTAAGATTTCAAATTTTGTTCACTTATGTTGACTCGTTGCTTGTTTGAGTCAAGAGTTCATCTTACTCAGAAATTCTTTTTGACGGAATCTGAATTCTGCATTTTATACCTTCCTTTTTGTGATTTCATTGTATCTACGAAGTCGAGCACATTTCACTTTCATCTTTTGTCTGATTTATCTTTCAGGTCAACGATTACTTGTCGGCTATTTTGATGGTGTATATTAATTTTATTTTTAGCTATAATATCGTTTACTTTTCGCAGAGCCTTTTTTGATTGGTTACCTTCTAAATATTGAGAGAGAACATTTCCTTTACTTCTCAATTCATCATTATTGTTTTCGAGTCGTCTTTTCCAGGCGGGTTATCTCTCGTTTCGACCTCGACTTTCTTTAGACTCGACCGTTCATTTTAATTGCTGATACTGCTTCACTATATAAAGCGAGCTGAACAGATTTCGCTGTATACTCAGGTGCTCTTTCAAAGCGTCATTGATTTGAGAAAGAACTAGTTTGGCTTTATTTACTTTACGTAGAGCTGGTATTGCTGGTGAGTTTAGAGGATAGACTTGACTGTAGTACGCAAGAGGACTGCTGAATTTTTCTTTCACTTTGTTTGTCTCCTCCTCTGGATATACGTCCCTCCAGAGTTTTATTTTTTATTCTTCGTTCACTTGTAAATTAGTATTATTATTATTATTGTTAAATCAAAGTATTTACTTCATAGTTGGGTAGTACAGTTTTTTTTCTGACTAGAAATGTATTTATTGTTAATTATTCCTCACGTATAAATGATTGTTTTCATAATTTAGGGCAAATTCGGATTCAACCACTTGTTTGGGTCAAAACGACCAGACTGTTTTCTAACTACCTGATATTCTTTAAAATTAATCGATTATTGTCTACTTCTCCACGTATCTCGCCTGAAACGATGTGATTCATATCACGTTTTGCCATTTTCATACAAGTCACTGTGGAAGTGGCAGTTTTGAGTGTTGGGTAACTATAACGCATCACTAATGTCAGAGCATTTGTGTAACATAGTATGTGTTCGCGTCTTCTAGTGCTCACAGCTGTTTTCTGCCGCCTGGGTTTTCTGTCTGGGTTTTCACACCTTTCGAGAAATCGGGAACGATTGTACCACTTGCGATTATATAAATTTCTTGTTTGTTACCGATATTTATATTCACAAAAAAATTGAAAAGACAAACATCGACAGCATTACATTTTTATTGACTTTCGGCTCTTGTCTTGTGGAGGAAGAAAAATTTTGTGCACTCCTGCTTATACAGCCACTGGATGCCATACGAGTTGTGAGAACTTACTTGCAACATTTTTAAAAGCAAACACCGGTGAAGGAAAAGCGAATTCAAAGGTCATCAGAAAAAAAACAAGAGATATGTTTCATTTGTCCTCCAAAGAGTAAAAAACCTTCACATCTAAGCAAATATTCCTAGGAACCAGCTTGTAATGGAATTTTGTTCCTGTCTGGAAGAAATGCATTTAAAGAAATACTGCAACTGTAAGCTATCAGTTACATTGTAAAGCTAAGAAGTAATAATGTCCGTGTCATATTATTATTACTATTATTATTATTATTATTATTATTATTATTATTATTATTATTATTATTATTATTATTTATTTTTTCACAGCTTTCTGGTATTATTATTATTGTTGTTGTTGTTGTTATTACTACCAAGTTATGTCCAAAGGGAAAATGGATTCCGTTACGCTGGTGTCTAGAAGATACTCATGATAGAATGGTTTGGGGGACAAAAATAGAAAACCATATTTAATTTTAAAGTATTAGATGCTACGGTCAACATATGACCTCGTTAGATTCAATTTTCCAGAACCCCAGAACCATCACAAAACTATTAAATACTTTTTTCAGGCTGTCAACAAATTTCCCTATTTTGCAGGGAGATCGTTCATCATAGAATAAACTGATCTCCTCCTTCCCTTCTCCCTCTCCTTTCAATTTCCCTCTCTTCTTCTCTCTTCTCCTCGCGTTGTTACTTCCACGCTGCCACGCCGGGCCCTGCGCATCTGTTCAGCAGGGACGACATTCGGTGGTCGCTCATTAAACTCGAATCGATCAGATAAATTTTATTGAAGACTGAGGCATGGCGAACCACGAAGTTGCCAGATATTCATCAACAAGCAGATGCGTGCTCAAGTTGCTTTCTTGGGAGAATGCGATTGCATTCTCGGACCCAACAAGCAATCCGTCTTAACGTACGGGTTTTCAGCCAAAGGGTCGGCCATTATTCGTGCGATTTGAAGAAGAACGGCCCAAATACACACGTTAGTCACATCAGGTATATAAATATAATACCATTATGTCTCTTTAAAAATTAAGCAAATATTAATTCAGTATAATTCCATGAATTTGGCCAAAAGAACGTCAGACAATTTTCTCTATGTGATGCAAAAATTAATTTCAATACCATTTTGTCCATTAAGATGTACCCGTTCAATGTGTGATGTCCTCCGTAGTTCCCTAATCACTTTCAGGCAATTACTCTACAACTATTCGCTGTCTGCTCGCAATCTTCCTATAATTTTCCCAACTCTAACTTGAACATTATGTGTCGGTAAATGTGAAGTGAATGGGAGGGGGAGAATACTCCATACATGACCAGCATTCACCGTTTTCCGATCCGCTTCCGATTCGCAGAACTTCGAATGTGGCCAAAACCATAGGGAAATCAATTTTTCCGAAAAACCATCTCAAAGGTTTAGGCGCTGAAATGTCTCCAAAAAGATAGACGGACAGACGGTTTCTTAAAAAAAACACTTTTTTGAATCGGTGATCCTCAAAAGCACATTTCCCACAAAATCTGGAGATCGATTTTTTGCAGCATTACAATAGTTGCTGTATTCCTACCAGTGTTGTATTCCTACCAGTTGCTGTGTACCTAAACCAGTAAGTAACTACTGGCGCAAAATGAGGACATAGTCTTTTTAGTACAATTTGTAAAGGGTATTTAATATTATAATGAATATATTGTAAGGTATGTGGTACCTCTAACATTTTCTTTATCTTGTGCAAATCGCCCTAAATGAAACTTTTTGAAACGCAGCACACAATGTCTTCTGAAATCCATTTTCTAAGTAAAATTGAAATAGTTGTTGCAAACATGACCGATGATGTTCTTAGCAACGTTGAATCTATCTATCTCAAAGACATTTAACATCATGCATTGCCATAGTATTTTATCTTGAAAATTTTCATCCTCCCACTCGTTAATGACAAAATACTCAAAGTTAACTGTCTTTACACAAAACGTTGTTGGATATAATAATACAAATGTTCCTAATTTATTGTTATTTACCGATTTTTCTTAATTTACAGTTTATTTTACATTCCTGTAGTATGAAATTAATGAAGATATTGGGTACATAAAAAGCATGTAACTTATTATATTTTGTCAGTTATCCGATCCCCCTGTTGATTTAATGTATATACGAAAGACAATAAAAATATTATTTTAATATCAGAACGTCTTTAGGTTTGGAAATTTTCGGGAAGAATTTGGAGCTGTTATTCAGATAATTTCGTTAGACCAATTGAATCGGTTATATTGAAAACCTGACATGTCAGGAAAACTTGTTAAGTACGAACATAGAGAACTCATCTGTTTTTTTAATTTCTGATGCATATATCTATATTGCGAATGCCATGGACACATGTAATTTACTTGTATCAATAGTACAATAGTCGCGGGACTTATTTACAAGTTTGTGACTTACGGGGTTTCAAAAACCAATCAGGAAATTTTTACTTAAAATGTTAAAAAATACACATTGTAGGTTCAATTTGAAATTTGACACTTTTATTACAATATTATATGAAATGTCCTCATTAGACATGATTCAAATGACAGAAACAGTTACTTGAAATGTGTATTGTGTATAGTACACAGAAATATTTTCGTATTGAACATTCCTCTTAACTAATGTCAATGATATCGCTCTCAGACACACTGTATGCATACGTACACAGCCATACATACCCCGCACGTCCATGATTTACAGAGCTACAAAACAAAACCAAAACTTTGCAGTGTCCTCACGGCTTTTATCGGATTTACGGGATTTACACTTGGAACGATATATTTATCACGCAATTTTTATTTTCTCACAAAAAGCGAAAATGCAAAAGAGAGTGACTTTCTGGGTTTTAAATTAACCGATTCAATTGTGAAAATGCTCCCTTGTGAGTTCATTTACACTCGAAAACTCTTGTGATTTGAAAAATGTGTGTCCACAAATCGATTAAATTAAAAAACATACCCCGAATGTAATAGTAACGACGTACGATATATTTTAAAAATTACAGTTAGTAGTAAATATATTAAAGTAGTTTAATTTGTGGAAATTAATTTGTGGATAGTTGTAATAAAAATGGTGCTTGTGCCACGAGATTCAGTACATCTAGCTGTGCACTACTAAGTGCGTCAGTACAAAAATGTGAGTGTTTTTGAGAAAACAATATTGACTAATTTTTTTGAAAATTGTCACGATTTTACTCAAAATTTTGCAAAAACTATCCTAATTTTAAAACATTGTACACGACATCATTTAGAGATTTAATTTTCAATTTAATTTTTAATTTGATTTCTTGATTCTTTTATTTCAGGAAAGCTGTATCTTCAATAATACAAATGATGTAGTGGCTCCAAAAAAGTTGAACATTTGCAATTTTCGGAAATTCAGAAGTATTAATGAAAATTTAGACCAATGCCCTTTTTATAGTTTATACTTTGCTCTTTCCCAGGAAAAATTAAAAAAATAATTGGAGCCATTTTTAAAAAAGTTTGAAAATGGCGTAAGTGTACAAAATATACCTAAAAAATCAAGGATCCGTTTCAAATTCGCAGGGGATGTTGGAAGGTAAAATAGATATACCACTATAAGTACAAGTTCGGTGAGCATGGTGGCTGAAATGTGTTCAACGATAATTTCTCGTATAAGTAGAAAGAATTTTCTGTGACTAGAGTGAGCAAAGAGAACATATGAATTCTATAGGAATGGCTGTGCTTCATACTTTGCTTAATGTTTTCAAGATAATTTTAGAAACATCTTTTGACCCGTGTTCAAGGTTGAATTGTGTAGTCGCAGATTAAATGGGCCACTAACATACTTTCTTTCAAAATATCTTGGTAAATGACTTATCTTTGCAAACTCGTCTCGAATTATAAATGGTTTAATTGACTGAATAAACATCAGACTTACAGTTAGAAAATATTAACTTAGATATTGTTTTCCTCGCCTCCCAAACTCTCTCATACTATCCACAAATACACCTACAAACCAACCAAAGTAGGTTAGGAAGCTTGCCAATACAAAATCACGTTAGGCTGCATGTAGTAGCTGAAAACAAAGACATTCCTAACGAGCCTAAATGTTGGTAGGGTACTATTTCATGCAGACAGCCATGTTATTCGTACATTCTCAGTAGGAAGTTCCTCTCCAAATATTCGGTTTCGGCCGTGCTGAAATGTAATAAGGTTTGCAGAAGCGAGTGGTGAGTTGGTCACCCTCACGAAGACACTAGCCAGAAGGGATACAGCCACTATCGTAAGAGGACAGAATAACATTATGGCCTTCACTTTACACCTCACAAAGGAATAAACAAATTATGTGCCGTCCGAAACACTAACATCGTCTTCGACTTTGCTTTTCTGACTTAACAGACCAACACTATGCGGCACATATATAGTCTGCAAAACAGAACTAAAACTGAGAAAAACATATAACACACGTTTTGAACTTGATTCCCTCTCAGATAAACCTTTTGCCCAAAATGATCTCTATCAGTACCTTGCGAGAAAACATGCTCCCCGCGCATGTTGGCGAGCTGGCACGACACATCATGACGATCATAAATTCCAACCCCATGCCGCCTCTAGTCAAAATTTTCCCTCTATCCCTAATATCATCCACCCTGTTTGAAACTCATTTTTCTCCTCCGTTTAACCGACTGCCGCTTCAGGTGCGTGAAGCTGGAACAGCCAAGTCAGAACACCACAACGAAACATGTCAAATCATTTATTGCAGTTTTCTTCACGAAAATACGTTCCATACAACTACAACCTAAGGTTGGTAGTGCAGGTGCCACAACACTGGTGAGCAGTCCATGGACTGTCCTGATCACACACATTAAGCCCAAGTATAAAGAATAAGCAAGTTTTGTAATTTCATATTTTTTTTCTTTCGAAGTTTGGGTGTAAATCTTCCCCCAAACGTAACAGAAGTAATCGCGTTGATTGGCACACTTTCGATGTGAAATGACGATTTGCATTTAACAGACTGACTGACTGACTGACTGACTGACTGACTGACTGACTGACTGACGACTGACTGACTGACTGACTGACTGACCGACGACGACTGACTGACTGACTGCTGACTGACGACGACGCTGACTGACGAGACTGACTGACTGACTGACTGACTGACGACGACGACGACGACGACGACGACGACAGACGACGAACGACGACGGACGACGAGACGGACGAGACGGACGACGACAGACGACGACGGACGACAGACGACGACGACGACGACGGACAGACAGACGACGGACAGACGAGACGAGACGAGACGACGAGACGAGACGGACGAGACGACGGACGACGAGACAGACGAACGGACGGACGGACGACGACGGACTGACGGACGGACGGCGGACGGACGGACGGACGAGACTGGCTGACTGCTGACTGACGCGACTGACGACGACTGACGCTGACGTGACGGGACTGGCGACTGCACGACTGACTGCGCGCGCTGACGCGACTGACGCGACTGGCTGACTGACGACGGACTGACGACGACTGACGTGACTGACGACTGACGACGACGACTGACTGACGACGACTGACGACTGACTGACGACTGACTGACGCGACTGACTGACGCGACTGACTGACTGACTGACGCTGACTGACTGACCGACTGACTGACTGACGACTGACTGACTGACTGACGACGACGACTGACGACTGACGACTGACTGACTGACTGACGACTGACTGACTGACTGACTGACGACTGACGACTGACTGACTGACTGACGACTGACTGACTGACGACGACTGACGACTGACTGACTGACTGCGACTGACTGACGCTGACTGACGACTGACGAGACCGCTGACGACGACTGACTGACGACGGACGCTGACTGACTGACTGACGACTGACTGACTGACGACGACTGACTGACGACGACTGACTGACGACTGACTGACGTGACGAGACTGACTGACTGACTGACGCCGACTGACGACTGACTGACGCTGACTGACGGCTGACTGACTGACTGACGCGACCGACGACTGACTGACGCGCGACGACGACTGACTGACTGACTGACGACGACTGACTGACTGACGGACTGACTGACGGACTGACTGACTGACGACTGACTGACGCGACTGACGACGACTGACTGACTGACGACTGACTGACGACTGACGACTGACGACTGACGACTGACTGACGACCGACTGACTGACGACGCCGACTGACGACTGACGCTGACTGACTGACTGACGACCTGACTGACTGACTGACCGACTGACTGACTGACTGGACTGACCGACTGACGACTGACTGACTGACTGACCGACCTGACTGACTGACTGACGACTGACGACTGACGGCGACGACGACGACTGACGGCGACGCGACGACGACTGACGACTGACGACTGACTGACGGACGACGACGACTGACTGACTGACCTGACTGACTGACTGACGACTGACTGGACTGACTGACTGACTGACTGACTGACGACGGCGACTGACGCGACTGACGACGACTGACTGACGACGACGACGACTGACTGGACGACTGACGACTGACGACGACGACTGACGCTGACTGACGACTGACTGACGACGACTGACGACGACTGACTGACTGACTGACTGACGACTGACTGACGACGATGACTGACGACCCGACTGACGACTGGACTGACTGACGCGACTGACTGACTGACTGACGACTGCTGACGACTGACCCTGACGACTGACTGACGACTGACTGGACTGACGCTGACTGACTGACTGACTGACTGACTGACGACGGCTGACTGACCCGACTGACGACTGACTGACTGACGCTGACTGACTGACTGACGACGACGACTGACTGACTGACTGACTGACGACGACTGACTGACTGACTGACTGACTGACTGACTGACTGACTGACTGACTGACTGACCCGCGCGACGACGCTGACGACGACTGACGACGACGACCGACGACGACTGACTGACTGACTGACGACTGACTGACTGACTGACGCGACGACTGACGACGACGACTGACTGACGACTGACGACGACTGACGACGACTGACTGCGACGACGACGCGACGACTGACTGACTGACCACGACGACGACTGACTGACGAACTGACTGACTGACACGACGCAGACCGACGACAGACGACGGCAGACTGACGACAGACGACGACACGACGACACGACGAGACTGACGACATGACGACGACAGACGACGAACGACGACGACGACAGACGACAGACGACGACAGACGACGACGACGACAGACGCAGACGACGACGACGACGACGACGACAGACGACGACGACGACAGACAAACGACGACGACGACGACGACGAGACGACGAGCGGACGACGACGACGACGAGACGACGACGAGACGACGACGGACGACGAGACGACGAGACGACGGAGCGACGGACAGACGACGGACGGACGAGACGAGACGGACGACAGACGACGACGGACGACGAACGACGACGGACAGACGAGACGAACGGAGACGACGACGACGACGAACGAGACGACGAGAGACGAGACGGACAGACGAACGACGACGAGACGACGACGACGGAACGACGACGAACGGAGCAGACGACAGACGACGACGACGACGAGACGAGAGACGAACGAGACGGACGAGACGAGACAGACGACGACGGAGACGGAGACAGACAGACGGACAGACGAGACGGACGGAGACGACAGACGACGACAGACAGACGACGACGAGACGAGAGACGGAGACGACGACGACGAGCAGACGAGACGACGACGAACGAACGAACGACGGCGACGACGAACGAGACGGAGAGACAGACGGACGAGCAGACGACGAGACGGACGAGACGGAACAGACGAGACGACGACGAGACGAGAGACGACGAGAGACGACGACGAGACGGAGACGACGACGAGACGACGGACGACGAACGAACGAGACAGACGAGACGAACGACGAACGACGAGACGGACGACAGACGGACGAGACGAGCAGACGAGACGACGACAGACGGAGCAGACGGACGGACGAGACGAGACGAGACGACGGAGCAGACGACGAGACGACGAACGAGACGACAGACGACGACGGACGACGACAGACGACGGACAGACGAGGACGAGACGAGACGGAGACGACGAGACGACGAGACGGACGGACGACGACGCGACGACGACGACGGACGACGAGACGAGACGACGAGACGAGCGACGACGAGACGAGACGAGACGAGACGGACAGACGGAGACGAGACGACGAACGACGACAGACGAGACAGACGAGACGAACGACGAGACGAGACGGAACAGACGACGGAGACGACGAGACGAAGCAGACGACGACAGACAGACGACGACGAGACAGACGAGACGAGACGACAGACGCGACGACGAGACGAGACAGACGAGAACAGACGACGACAGACGACGACGAGCAGACGAGACAGACGGCAGACGACGACGACGACGACGAGACGGAGAAGAAAGAAAAACATTTTCGGTATCAAGGAATCCAAAACGTGTATTTCCGTTGAAATCTCGAAAACGATTTTCCACAGCATTACACAACTTTCTGTATACTTTCATATACAAGAAAGTAAATATGTAATTGACAGCTTGCAGTCCTTAAATTGGGCGTCGAATTATTATGCAGAAGAGAGTCTACCTTAATAACGGCAGACACAACATTTCGATTTATTTTAGAGAAGGTGGAGAAGGAAGACAGTTTAAAGCACCGAACTATCCGAAGCGCTACATGCAGGAGTGAAAGAAAGACGCAGTGAAATTACAGCTATGTTTTTTTATTTGCAGCATCCAAAAAAGTATGATCAAGAGTTAAAAACGTCCAATGCGATATTTGAGATGCCGAAAAAGATTAAGTTCGGCAAGAAATTGAAAACATTTTATGTCGAGTCATTAAAGAAGACGCTCAAAATATAGAACCTGTAGTTGCAGTTGATGTAGTTGCAGTTGATGTAAATGCAGATAATAGCCAACAGTCTCAGGCTAAATGAAAAATAATTTAACTTTACACAGGAAATTAGAAATGCAGCTGAAGCACAAGATTACACTAAACATAGAGAAACTATAAAACAGAAAGACTTATACGACGAAAATATATTAAAAAGGAAATGCAGCATTTGAAAGTGATGGAGTTAAAGGGAAGTATTTGACTTTGTTGCACGACTGTTCATTAAGTATCAGACGAAGAAGAGTGGAGGTAGAAAGAGCCTTTTCGACCGCTGGCTACATAAGAAGTAGGTTGGAAGATAACATCTAACATTATTTGTTTTTTGAGAACATATTTTCAAAAAGTAACATGACTTTTTATTTGATATTTCTAAATTTGTTGCATTACTTAATTGATTAATTAGTAAGAAAAATGAAAAGACTATTAGTAAATTTAAGTTATATTTATACGATACTCTTTGTGAATAAAGAAGACTGATCAGATAATAACTACCTTAAATAATCATTAGAATTCATATTTTTAGTTAACTAGATCACAGAAACTACAGTATTACCAAATATTATGTATTCCAGTACTACTAGTATTACCAAATATTTATATTTCTTATTGTTTTGGGACTTTTTATTAATAAATAAGTAGACGAGTAGCTGAACTGTAAAATAATTAGTGAATGAAGTACAGTAAGGCTTGTTGATTTTTGTAATTTTTAATAAATATTTAATTATTAGCATAGAAAATAGTTTTTAATTCCATAAAAAACCTTCACCTATAGGATCCCGATGGATTGAAGTCAATCCACCAAAAATCCCCCGGAATTGAAAACAGCGCTTGATTGCAATCCCTACTCCGGCTGAAGCGGTACCACGTTGGGAGGGGCAAGCTTTCCAAGTCGGCGTGTATGTTGGCGTCACACTACCTCATCCAATAGGGAAGCAACTCCTAATCTCTTAGGATATAAGCAGGGAACGGAATTTTGTTAAATATTTATTTTAAATTCTGGTCTATTGTGCATCCAAACATTTGATTACAGTACGGAGCCTCATGGAGTATTGTCCTCTCTTTCTATATAACAATTTTACATAAGACGCTCTTTCTGTCGTAAGCTGTTGCCAATTCACGAGGCTCCAGATTATTTGGCTTGTTCATCCTGTTTCACGCACAAATATTTAACATATTTACTGAACGATAGCTTCAATTTTGACGATCTTAGAAAATTGAATTTTTTACCCTTTATTCCCAGAACTCTTATGAATGTGATGGTAATTTTGTAATTGAGTTTTATGGTTTAATTTCAGAAATTAATTACAAATGATAGCGAAGTGTTTCTACCTGTTGACGTCCTTAAAATTTCACCAAGGAGACTCTTTTTTTATTATTGAAGAAAAGCACAAGGCAAGCCAACGTTAAAATGACAAGGGAAGTCCAACTTTTGACATGAGACCAATCACATTTCTGTATGAATCATGGTTTTTGAGTTAGACGGTAATAAAAACAATATTTCATGCGCTAGGAACGAACATCTCATGTCGTTCTATGATCTTGAATACTTCTCAGCGTTTCTCAACTGACGACGTGGAAGGAAAAATAGAGTATTTATTTTTGAATTTCACTTATTAAAAACAGTGAAATACTTATAAACCTATCTGAAAATGAATCTGAAATTCATATTATTAACTGTAAAATTTCTAAGTGATTCAACCAGAAATTGTGTTAAAATTTGTTTTAAAATGCAAAGATGTGGCGACTTTTTAGCTGGTCGTTCAAAAAGCATATTATGCGTTGTCCGCACCAAGTCTTGCAGTATCTGACACCATCCATCTTTGTGAATGGGCATTTTTCCTTTATTTTACTTAAAAAATAAATATGTGAATAAATTTCACGAGCAAAATGACTTGAGACCGAAAGTTAGTAACATTGATCTTTATATCGATGTCGTCATTCGTGCAAAACAAAAATTCAAGTCTCATTAGTGTTTTTTTTTAATTTGTTGCGTCTACACCTTGACGCAACACGTCTCTAAGGTCCTTAAGGGGCGTTGAGCGCTTTGCACGGGGATCCTCCATTAATGTGCTTTATTTTTTAATATTTGTCAAGTCTCGTCACGTCGCAGTCAGTCAGTGCCTTTTATCCCTTCGGCCAGGGGCTCGACGCCGTTAGATCCCGGGATTCCTGGCCGGTCACCCAACCAAGAACCCGCGAGTCTCGAATTCGCTTAACCTTCGTGACTTCACGGAGCGTAGTAAACGAATTCGGCTAGCGCCGCCGGCTTTGCGTTTGATGCGTAAACAATGTTTCACATGGAGTTGGACTTGTTTCGCTATTGATATTTGAGTTTTAATTCTCATTTAAAGGTCTGTGTTTTTTTACAAATAATAATTCAATAATCTTTTTTATCTATTTAATTCTTTTTCTTCTAATTTAATTTTCCATCTATTTAAAACATTTTGAAGTGATTTTCGTTCAAGTTCTAATTTTCTCCAGGCTTCTAGGTAGTACGTGAGAACTGAAGAAAGGTTGAGACCCTCTGTCTAAATTCTGTATTATTAATACAAAAGTAGGAAAAACAACTTTATCCTCCGTAACATTCACCCTCACAGACGACTGGCGAAACGTCGTGATGTCGATATTAGCCGTCCGGGGGACGACAGCTCCCCTTCCGCGGGACAGTCGGTGTTGGAGGCGAGTGCACCTAACATTCCGAACCTTTCGCTAGATGGTAGAGCACCATGCAATACACACATCCTCTTCAAATTTTGAAGTGTGAATTGGAGTATTAGAAATTATGCTTTAGAGACGTTTTGCATCAAGACTTTCCATGACCAAATGTCTATCAACCGGGGTCATAGTTCTAGCGCGTTTGTTCTTTCACGACTGATGGCAAAGGTCATATCCCTTGGGCTCTTTTTAGTTTCAATGGCACAGTTACACGCATTCTTAATAATTCTACCGCAGTCAGTTGTAAGAATACCGTGTAAATCAGAGCTTTTTAAGAAAGTTGAAAAATAACCTTACATACGGTGCACTTGATGACATTGTTAAACTAGGTTTTAACAATTTTTTATTAGTACCAATTTATGAAAAAATTATGTTTTTAAGAAACATTGAAATATATTTATTTATTTGTTCCATATCGAGATAACATTTTTAGGGACTCATATCATTGCAATAATTTTATTTGGATTATTCACACATGTGTTCGACCTTCTCGCCTTTCCAAACCTGCCATGTAAACTGTGGCGTGCATTCCAGGTAAGCTATGCATGTTGCGCTTACCCAGGAGAAACGATAAATGGATGGAATTATTACACTATGTAATCACCACTCTCGCCACTGATAAGAACTCGGCTTGCGAAGCGTACTGGCTCGCGTAGGCGCGCGGTCCTGCATTGGGCATAAACGCTGTTGCGACAGAGAAAGCGGCTGAAAGAGACGGAGGTCGTAGGCGCAGCAACCCGGCCCGAACTGAGCGTGCCCATGTTCTCCATCTCTATTGGCGTGTCCCTTATTTTTCGACTTCAAAATGTTTGAGCGCCCATCCTCCAATTGTGTTCGAATGATCTTAAAACATGCCTATACAAAATTTGGGTGAGATTAGAGCATTCAAACCCGTGCCGACGTGAGCGCAAAATCGCTTGTAGGGCAAGTCCAAACTTGCCATCCAGCGCTGCGTGAGGCCGAGCCTAACAGTTTGTGAATGTTAATCGATCGTGTCTCACGTGTTTACGGATCGCGAACCTAACATCATGGCATACGAATTACGCCGTGCCAGGGAATGTGTTTGTTTTAATACGAGATATAAAACATCAAATAACTGATCACAAATTACTATCAAATAAACAAGTGCTTCAAGTTTTATTTTATAACAAACGGGAAGTCAAATTAACTGTCAGTGCAAGTGTTAATCTTGTGGTTCGCGAGTGCATGATATTTTGGGAGAAAGCTAGAATTCCGACAAGAGCTAATCAGCATTGTTCGCAAAAACTTGTGAATTTCTATTCGAAGTGGAGAAAATTCCAAAAAAACGCGAACAAGTGTGAAGATATTTTTAAGCATCGCGAAGAGAAGTATAGAAATAATTTGAACAATCTATTTGATATTGCACATGCGAATGCTGTACAAATGATTACTTTGGAAGAAGACAGGATGTTTTTACTTCGACAGAGAGAGCAAGGACGTAAAGGTAACTTGCTGAAGTAGACCAAAAACTCGCGGATAAAGAAGAAACGACGAGGCTAAGAATATTACAAGAAGAGAAACAAAAAAGGTACTGCGTCTACATCTTCTGCGGTGCCTCCTTCATCATCTGAGGATTCAGATAACGAACTTCCAAGTTCAGATGAAATCAACGTTGGTGAATTTTTAGGAGAGACTTCTGAGAGTGCATCAATACAGAATGCTGCAATGTGTGGCTCCAAAAATTTCATTACTCCTAAACTAGTGGCTGCTTTAGATAGACGTATGCTTTAGATACTAAGTGTAAGAGATTCTGTATACATCCTTCAATTGACAGCAGTAGCACTTTGACACAACACCGAAGAACTCCCTATTCATCCATTCATCATCTCCAATCATCCCATACTTCGAATCAGACACAAGAAGAGAAGAGAACGGTATGAAACAATTAAATCTGCTTTCAAGAATGATATACCTGAAATTCGTACTGTTCATCGGGATGGTGAACTGTTGCCTGCATTAATTGCCAGGGACCCAAAAGAAGAAAGACTTCTTATTGTTGTTACATTTGGGGATCGTGAGCTGCACATTGGGAATTCTTCTGGTAAAGAGCAAGCGAATGCTGTTTGGAGTGCATAATGCATTGGGATATCTAAAACAATGTACAAATTCTCTGCTGTGACACAACTGCATCAAACACCGGACGTTGACGTTTTAAAGGAGCATGAGTACTTCTTGAAGAAAAAATGGAAAGAGTTGAAAAAATGAAAAGGAACTAGTTGTTCTTTCCGTGTCGTCATCATATATACGAACTTATTTTATGATGTGTGTTTAAATGTAAAATACGTGATGTAGCAAGCAGTCCTGACATACCACTTTTTAAACAATTTAAGGAAAGCTGGGAAAGAGTAAATGCCAATTATTTTCTAAGTGGAAAAGACCATGTGAAAATGTTTCTTAATGAGTCAGAAATTAAAGAAATGTCGGACTTTTATAAAAGTCAATCGTATAAACCAACACTGAGAGGGGATTATGGTGAACTCGTAGACCTTTCCCTAATGAGAACACTCTGGGGAAAAAACTGAAAATACATCCTCCTGGGGCAATGCATCGAGCTCGATGGATAGCAAGAGCTATTTATTGTTTAAAACTTTTTTGCTAAGATCACAACTTCAACTATCCTGTGATGCTGAAAATTCCCTAAGAGATGTCTCTCTGTTCATTGTAATTGTTTATGTGAAACTGTGGCTTCAGTGCAGTGCAGCTGTAAAATCTCCTTGTCAAGAACTTTGTTTTTTTTTAGTTCTAAAAGCGAATGAAAATATAGATTCCACAATTTCAAAAGCGGCTCTAAAGAAGTTTAGTCATTTGTGGTATTTATCAGAAGAATTATCCGTCCTATCACTCTTTCATGATGACATATAATCAAAATCAAAATGGTAGCAAATTTAGCAAGAGAGAATCTACACATGGAAAAGAGATATATTCCTTTTTGTGGAGAATTGGATGGAGAATTATATGATAAGCGTAATTTAATCTTAAGTTCCAATCTTTAAATATTAATTCAATAGTATACTATACATATCCTAATCCAAATTTATCTTCATTTCATTGAAAACATTGACAGACTTTGTCGCAACTAAAATCAGACATTTATTCACTTCCCTGAAGATGGAGACTAGTTTTATTCAAGAATGTCCTTCGCCCTGGACAAGCCTTCATATTTAGAAGCTCAAAGGAATGTTATGAAGTTGAAAGCTGTGAATGACTGTGGTGAAAGGGCTGTTAACTTGATGCAAGATTTTCATGAACTGCAGATGAAAAGCAAAAGGAATTTGTGTTGTGTTCAAGAACACAGGTCACTGTAGCCAGATCGCAAGAAAGAAACACTGAACAGAAAGTACCCACAAGAAGAATAAAAATCTAAATAGTGTAAAGAGTGAAAATGTATTAAATTGTAAAAAAAAGTTAGATATTAAACATGTATTAACAGTTTTCCTCAGACTACAAAAAAACCCACTAGCCAACCAGCCACTAACAACAATATCAATCATTCCTAACATTCAAATTTCGCGCTCAAGTCGGCACGGGTTAATATCCGCCTATTGACGTGAAATTTCATTTTTGAGTGAATTTGAACAAATGTAAAATATTTAGGGGGTGAACCCAAAAAATTAGCAATTTTTTTTTGCCAAATTAGGGACACCCTGATCTATATGCATTAGGCAGTTCGCGCATGCGCTCTTGACTTTTTGGACGCTCCATTTGATTGTATGGAGCACCCTCGTTAGCGCAGCGACACAAGCCCACCGCCCAGGGTGGCCTGAACAATGCAGCAGTCGTTCGCATACGACACTGGTACGCGCCGCCTGCCGGGTATGGTGTTACTTGAAACCACAGTGTTTTACTCGGGAATTTATTTGATCTGTGCGTGTTATTCGTACTGTGCGTGTTCTATTTGAGTGCTGGCTTTCGCTCCACATAACGGTAAGAGTTTGTGCTATGGCAGAAAATGTATGTATTATTGAGGATATTAAAATAACGTTCAATTGTACTTTTGTAGAGAAAAGGGAATTCTTCGTGTAGGAAGGCCTGTTTTGGAACTTCCTGACTTCAGGTGTTTAAATAAAGAAAAGGGAAGGCAGTATTTTCGCTTCTTTAATACTCAAAAATATGAAACCACCAGTTAGTTAATAGAAAACAGAAAACTTAATAAATTATTTTGCTGGGCCATGTTCTTTGTTTTCCCACGACCGTAATCTAAGGTTCAAAGAAGGCCAATTTTGTACAATCTCTCGAATTTAATCACAAAACACCGATCACAAAGTCATCTGCGTTCACTGATTCAGCTGGCCAGTCGCATCGAAACTGAACTTGATCCAACAGATGTAAAGCGACAGAATGGCAAACAAAGATGAGAGACTTTAAAACGCAGAGCAAAACTAAAAAACGCTAAAAACTTTTTATTGTTGTCCACAGCCGTTTTGAATTAGAATGTATTTGGGATAGATAAGTTTGAAAGTTAGAATATCCTAAATTATGTAATTCGATTTTGATTATCCTCGCTAGTTTGTTACCGGGAGCGGTAGCTCAGTGCATCAACTGATGTCACTGCAGCGCCTCTGACCGGGAGGTCCTAGGTTCCAGTCCCGGCGGTGGCAGGATTTTCGACACTAGCTTTTCAGCTAGGTCGAATTCAGTCGCTGCCTGGAGGAGAATTCTAGCGGCCGACTGCTCTGATCGGTAGTTTTCCGTGGTTTCTCCGATCAGCACCAGGCGAATGCCGGAGCAGTACCCTACCAAACGGGCCACGGACCGCGCGCGATCTGTCCTTCCTCTTCCTTGTCCTATCCTCTCCCCTTACGCACACACTTACGCTAACATGCACCACACTACCACATATTCCGGGAGACCTGTCGGGAGCTTGTCCCGGCTGGGGCGGTGCCCCGCAGGTGGGAGAGTCCTGGTTAGGGGGAAACCCCACTAGCCGACGGTAGGTCGGCGCCGGATCTCGCCATCCAGCGGGGGAAGATCACCGCCATCTCCCGAGAAAGAAAAACATGCACTACACTAACGGGACTAATGACCACAGCAGTTGACGCGCCCGGAAACATGAATAAATCAATCAATCAATCAAGCTAGTTTGTTTATTTTTCTTTTGTAATTAGCATATCTATTTATTTCCCATTCCCTTCTCAGTTTTCGTTTTTCATGTATCAGATTCAATAGTTGTTAAGACAAATTCCTACACGAACTATGTGCTGGAAGGGATGATATAATACTTTTATTCCAGTTTTTATGAATTGCATTGTTTATTCTGTTGTCTTTTATTAATTTTCTTGGAAGGAGCAAATAAATGAATTATGATCCTAATCTGGATCCAGAAATATTCGTTTGATAAAATTGGAAGTTGATTCATTGAGAGATTATTATATCTAAGATATCTGGGACGGTTTTATTGTTGTAAGGGTAGTGAGTTGGTTCACTGGGTGCTTGGAGTTAGTTATTAGCTGTAACAGCTTTCTACTATGTGTTGAGGTTGAATTGCAACCCGAAGCTGTATTCTTGCTATTTAGGTCCCCTATTATAAGAACTTTCGAATGCTTCTGGAAAATATTTTTATAAATATCTTGTGGAAAAGGGTAGTTAGGTGGTTTATATGCTGATACAATCACGATTTCCTCATTATTCACGTAAGTTACAACTGCTACTGTTTCTAACTTTTTGTCTGATGAAATCTCTATTTGGAAATGTTTTATGCTTTTGTGAATTAAGATTTTGGTTTAGTGGTGAGTTGTAGTTGACATTTATATAATTGAAATGGTTGAAGGTGTTATTATTGTCAACAATACTATTTATTTCAATAAGAGCAGCTTTCGATGGCTTAGCCATCATCATCAGTTTTCTGATACAGGAAAAATATAAAAAATAGAATTAACAGAGTTACATAATTTAAAAAGATCTTAAGAAATGAAAGGAGAAGAATTAAAGAAATGAAAGAATGAAAGAAAGAAGGGGCGGAGAGTTAGATCTTTTTGTATTATAGTAGTTTTTAAATCTAAGCAAGAAAATGAATGAAATATACATATACAATTTTTGAGAGAGAAAAATACAAAAAAGTAAGTTGAGCCGTTTCTTACCTGCTGTCTGGAAGTCACAAAAACGACTACGCGGGTTCGGGCGGGCTTAGCAGCATAAGTACCGGCTGTGATGTGGAGGAGGAGGGTTAATGCTTTGGGCTCGGTGTGCTGTGTTGTGTCACCCCCGAAGACTGTGGTGTGAGGGTGGTGTCAAAAAAGTAATTTTAGCAAAGGGGAGGGGTTGTAGTTTATGTTTGCATTCAGTAGGTTACTATTGAGATGGATGTGAAGGTTTTCCAATGTTAATCTTGTATGATATTGATTTTCTACTCTTATTGAAATAAATAGTATTGTTGACAGTGACAACGCTTTCAATCATTTCAATTATGAATTAAAATTGCCACCCTTCCCGAAGCACAGTGCGTTAACCTATCGTTTCTATACATTGCATATCCATTAACTTTAAATTTTTCACATGGCAGTAAATGTGTTTCGGTTATGCAGGCTATTTTATTTTATTATCATTTAAAAAGTGAATTAATGAATTTGTTTGTCGTCTTGTGGCATTTTAATTTCAGTTTAATAGCCTCATTTCATCATTATTATTTAATAAAGAGTAGAAACTAACAATTGAATCACTGTTTGTAGCTGAGGAACAATTATTGCTAATATTGATTTACTATTGTGTTAATTAAATTGAAATTGTTTGCATTATTTGGATTTTGGGTTCTCAAATTTGAATTAAAATTTTCGTAATTTTGAGAAGGTAAAGGCATATTTACTTTAGGCAGCGTGGGGAGTTTTGAATGTTATCAGCTGGTGGCAGCCTCCTTGAAGATTGCTTACCGACAGTGTTTGAATTGCAGGTTTGAGCGTTGTAAAAGCCTTGCCATTCCTTTCGTCCACTTTCTGCCTCTTTAAATTTTTGCAGCCACGATAATTCGCAGTGTGATTTCCCCCACAGTTACAACAAAAGGGTTGTTCTCTTTTTGATCTAGTCCATTGCGAATAATGATGTGATCCATTACAACAAACACACCTTGGATTTAATTTACTGTTAGCTTGGGTATGATTGAATATCTGTTAACGCTTACATTGTATTACTTTGGAGCGTTTCGCATGTACACTTTAATTACAGAATAAAATAATTTATTTTCACTAAATATTGATTTAGCATTTTCAGTGTCCATTAAATCTACAGCAAAGGACAATGAAGGTTTTCTATTTTAATCATACAGCCTTCTTAGGCTGGTTACTGGGTACGCAAGTCTTGCTAATTCATCAAATATTTTTCTCAGAATAAACTACAGGTATACCATAAATTATGGCTGTGAGCTTGGAATGATAGGGATCTCTGAAAGAATGATATTATATATTATTTCCATCACAAAATTTTCTGTAACATCTGTAGTCTTCAATTGTTACAAAGTTCACTCGATAAAAATATTTTTGTTGTTTAATAGTAAACTCGTTTTTGGCTACTTTTTAATATCACTAACTAGAAGTAGATATCCGTAGTCATTAACATTATGAATGAATATTGGTGGAATTTTTACAGTTTTATCACTTGTAAAATTATCACGATTGTCTAAATTTATAAGCAATTCATAGCGTGAACTTACTGGTACATTGTACCTAATATTCTCCTCTGTTCCATGGTTTGAATTGAAACCTTTTCCTCTTGTTTGAATCGGAGTACACGTTCTGTGATACATTTCCTTGATGTTCACTTTTGCCGCTTGTGGTGGCAATGGCGGTAGAAAGGCGCCCACTGATGATGAAGATGCCCGTAGCATTCGCCGCCGTTTGGATTTTCATTGGTCCTTTCCATTAACTGCACAATAAACCCTGAGGTTTCAAGTAGCTCCCCAGAGGGGACACTATCCACATTCACTTTTTACAGATAAATCGTTGCGCTATGTTGGTTGTTGTTTTACTTACCGAACAATACAGAATATCACCAAATATCACTGTTGAAAAACTCAGTTAAATGACATCGCCCAGTCACTTCGGTCCCCACAGTTGGAACTGAACCAAGGCTGCTAAGCGGAGCGCGATCTGCACCGTGCCGTGCTCACCAGAAGAATGACCACTAACTTCTAGATTTTATTAACTCACTCCGTTTTCACTTAAGAGACTTGAGTAACTTGAGAGAAGCGTAACTTACGAACGACTAGAGGAGGACTGTTTACCGTAATATTTTGCGGTGCCTACCTACAGTCCAGACGTGCATCGTCCCCTCTCCCCACTTATGAAACATGAGGAGTCCTCAGTTATCACGGCAGGCATGCGGTGCCTTCGCGTGCTCTAGCGAATTCTCTGGACAGCGTTTAGAACTGTTTGAAACTTCTCACTCTAACGCACTTCATAGCGCTTACGGATACGGAGGAGTGACTGGCTCTCGGTAGAATAACAGAATTATTTTTTCGCGTGTGTTTTAAAGTTTTCAAAATCTCAATAACTTTTTAGAGGATGAACTTATGAAATATTTCTTATACACTTCAAATTATTAGGTATATCGGCGATATACGCGGTGTGACGAAAAATCCGCCACTGCGTGTGGGTGACAACTTCATTTGCTAGTAAATTATCTTTCACGTAGGACGCAACACGTCCACTGGCGTAATTGTACTACGAATGATATCTGTAAAAGCATTGAAATATCTTAATATTTTTCAAAGTTATAGCTTTTAAAGTTAGTACTTTGAAGGCATATTATGAAAAACTATGATTACTTAACTTGCGAAAATGTTACTCATCTTATATAAAAAACTGGTAAAAATATTCTATTGAAAATTGGAAGATATATGATTTGTAATTTATTTTACTCATTGTCAGAATATTATATCATTGATTCAGAAGACTTTTTCTACGTTCTTTAGTTTATTTTTAATTCTCGCTCTGTATTTTAGTTAATTTTTGATTTTAGATTTAATTGATATCCCACTAAGAAGGGGATTGGTTTCTGTCAAAATTTGGATAGTCTTTAGCAATTGAAGCTGGGGCCATTGGAGCCGAATTTCTGAGATTGATTGATTGATCAGTGATACCGGGCGCGTCATCTGATAAGGTCATTAGTCTCGTAAATGTAGTGCATGTTTTATTGTGGGAGTTGGTGTTTTTCCCCGCTGGATACAGATATCCGGCGCCGACCTACGTCAGCTTGCGCGATTTTCCCTAACCAGACATCTCATCAGGCAGCGTCGCACCGCCCCATCCAGGACAAACTCTAAGCTCCCAACCGGTCTCCCGACAAGTGTAGTAGTGAGAATGTGCATCAAAGTGTGTGTAAGTAAGGGGTGAATCTAGGATAACGAAGAGGAAGGAAAGATCGGGAACGGTCCTTAGTTTAGCTGTTCTTCGCGTTCATTTGAAGTGGAAGGGTAGTGTCCAGCTACATGACCTCGTTTACATGGAAAACAAGACATGTTGTCAGCTGACAAAAATATTCTATTAATTAGTTGTCTCTTCGTAATAGATCAACAGATTATCCTGACGTTTATCGACTGAAAGTGGATCACTTTACTACACTTGCCGAACGCTCCGATGGCTGATAATGTGTTAAAAATCGCTATTCAGGTAATCCAACTTGAAAGAAATATATTTTAGTAGTCCATCGCAAATTTGCAGTTGATCTGCGTTTACTTAGAGAGGGATAATGGGGCATACATTCGAGATTATGATTCTAGCGTGTTTGTTAATTATAAGCCTAACATAAAGTTCTTGTTCATTAATTTAGATTGTTTTGTACTTAGTGGTAAAATTTTAGTCTTTCCTTTAGCTCAGAGAAAGATGCATATTCTGTTGTTCTTAAAACATGAAACAAATTTTATAGCTTAAAAATTAACAATACCTGCGACAGCAGAAGAATTTTCTTTCACGGAGATTTCTTCTTTGACTTCTACGACCTATTTTCACGTATACGTACGAATATACGGTGTAATATACGTAGTATAGAAAATGTTAATGTAATGCTGCGGAAAATCGATTTCGAAATTTCAACGGATATACACGTTTTGAGGTCCTCTGATACCGAAAAAATGTTTTTCAAAACGTCCATCAATATGTGAGCAAAAACACTAGCGCCTAAACTATACGTAGGATTTTTACCAAACTGAATAAATCCCTGTCATTAATGTTTGGGAGTAGTTTATATATAGCCACAGCGACATTTTCAAAATTTTCTAAAAAAATGGCTCCTAATTCTTTCTTTAAATTTCATCCACAATAGAGTGAAATGCACTTATAGAGGTGTCATGGGTCCGATTTTCACTGTTAACTCTGAATTTTCAAAATGTTTTCGGAGCCTTCCTCCAACTACAAAATTGAAATTTTTTTTTTCCTCGAAGTAAAATTTTATCTCCATAATTAATTCATTCATTAAGGTCATGTACATTTATTGAAAATGTCCGTACTTTTCGCGCAACATTGCGTATAATATGGGGAATATTAAAAAATAACTAAAACAAGATTTTCTCAAAAACCGCTCAATTTTTTTCTTATTTTGGTAGAGATAATATTAAATGTACTCAATAAGATGATATAAACTCTATATTGCTTCATTGTTTTGATTTTTCAAAAATTACAAAATTGTAATTTTTTGACTTGTCTTGTTAATATTTACATTAGCCGCAATTTGTTCACTATATTATAATTATGAGTAAATGTGCTTTAAATAATGTCATTAAATTTCTTGAAAACTCAACAGTTTTCTTTGAAAATTAACTCAAAATTCCGCATTTTCAGAAATGCTCAAATGCCATTTTCTCAAAACTGGCATCAAAATTTTCTTCTAAGTTTCCCACCGGATAGTGCTAATTGCTGTTTGATATGACATAAAGTTCATTTTCTACTATTATTTTGTTTCTTCAAAAAATGCTCAAAGGTAATTTTTACTTTCTCGCATGTAATGCTGCGCGAATAAACGGCGAATTGTCGGCAGAAAAACTCTTATTACAGGGTCCTGGCAACGAAACCGTGGATTAATCCAGATGCTAAATTTAGAAAAAAATTATCTATCACGTGCCAGCACCAGAATCCGTTTTGTGGGTTCTAGAATGACGGCAAATCAGTCCGTCTGTGAACGACGCTAGTGGCTAAACCGTTCAGCCGTTTTTCTGCAAAATTGATATTCCCCAATCGATCTGGCTGATGTCGCAACCCCTTGAATTTGAAATCGATATTTTAATTTTGGGGGGTACTTTACATAAAGCCTCAGGGACATTTTCCAAATAAAAAAATGGCTCTATCGTTTTTCATTATATTATATTGTTGGATAGTGTGAAGGACGTTTAAGAGAATGGTGCATGTGTCACTGTCGTTAAAAACCCTGATTTTTCGAAAATTGCAAAGTTCAAACTTTATTCGGAGTCTTCCTACAACTAAAATATCAGAGACAGAGATATTTTGCCTTAATGTAATCTTTCATTAAAGACAAATTTTGAAATTAGGTCATGTAGTACAATTTTTTGAAATTTTTTTTGCGTAATTTTGAGTAAAACACGGGTGAGAAAGTACGTGTTGTTTTTGCACCACTGATTTTTTGCTTCAATTCGTGATGTCTCGGTTGATAATCAAAGAAATCACTTGCATTTTTGTTTGCCCAAAAATACGTGGTTTACATGATCACGTTTAACTCTTTTTATCAAAAATTGTAAATTTTAATTAATAATTAACGAACAATTAATTATCTAAATTACCCCTTAGCGAGGTAAGTCGAATAAACAAAGCTGACAAGAAGATCAGTGGAAATGTCTTCGTAATTTTAGAACTTTGAAATTTGAATGTAAGCAATGTAGGTACAGGAAAAATCGAACTTGTTGCGAGGTTTTTGTGACGCGGATTTAGAAGGCACATTGAGAAATGAAATGTTACACTTCCACGCGCACTGAGCTCAGCAAGACGCGAGAGATTTTAGTTTATTTCGTGTAATGTTATTCATTTTATTATAAAAACGTATTTTTATTAATTGAATATATGCTTTAAAACTATTGAAACTTTATTGTCCGTATTAAAAAAATAAAGAATACAAAAAAGGGCAGCATGGAGTGTAGTGCCCAGGGGCGCCCCAAGTGTAAATCAGCCCCTGGCTCCAGGTCATACAATTGATGTTTTTCTCCAAAATTTCCCTAAAGAATGAGAAGAGATGTCAGAGACAACTTTTTACAAAAACCTCACACGACTTAGTTGTATTTATTTAGTTGTAAACTTAGTTGTATTTCTTTAAAATTAAAGAAATAATTAATTATAAATGATTGAGAATACACATAGCAATTACATTTATGTCATTAAAATAGTACCCCTGGGCACTATTTCTAAAACTTTTGGAAATCTACAAAGTGTTAATGTGGGTACTTGGTTATTTTTGAAGAACGGATCATAATAATTCAGATTTTCACAACACCGAATTCTGGTGTGGTTCATTCAGGCCGATAAAAACTAATAAAGTACCTACTTTCGCTGTGGAGAACAACTCACCTAGGAATCTTCATGCGAAAATAAATGCTTCTGGTCCTCCAGGTTGGGGGTTTGAGCTTTGGGCCTGCAACCCATTCTTCGGTAAAAGAACAAGTGCAAAAAACTCTACAAGTAGTACGTGTCGGAGTACGATTTTAAACAGAAGTAAGCGTCGGAAACGGTTCATTAATACTGAATATTAGAATGTTCAAGGGATCTCTACCAAAGATAAAATAGTCTTTGAAGAGCTGAAGAAACTGAAAATGGTCCTAGTCGCACTGTCAGAGACAAAGAAAAAAGGAAATGGAAATGAACGATAGTGGAATTACTAGCACTTTTATAGTGTAGTGAATAAAGAAAAAGAGTTCCATGTACTGCAATCAGGGATATCGATTGCAGTACACGAAAAACAGCTGAAAGATTATCAAATTTGATTCAGTTAGCGAGAGAATTGCTTTACTAGAAATGACGTTTGTGGCTCGCACTCTCTCCATTGTTGAGGTATATGCTCCAAATGAGGACACTGAAGTAAAAGATAAATTCTTGGACAAAATGACAGAAGTCATATCGAGTCAGTAAGGAAAAATAATAACGCTCCTGTTTCCAGATTTCTTCAAAATGCATTTAATATAATGTGTTAAAATAGGTTTTGAACAAATCGGAAAGCAGGATCATGTACATGTATTAAAAAATACACGTTTTCATATTAAAATCAATTTTTTCCACCAGTGGACAATATATCTTGTGATATATGTTGTGACGATATATGTTGTGATACTCCTCATATTTTACCTATCAAAACAGCTTATTGAAAATAAAATTCCAATAAACAGAGAATTACACTTAATTTTTATTCATTTAAAGAAGACTTATGATGATGTTCCAATAAATAAAATGTGGGAAGTTCTAACAAGAGTAAAGGTAAAATCCTGCCTTGATAAACGTAATAAAGAGTCTCTATGAGAACAGTTGTTCTTAACGAGTCATGTTAAGAATAGAAAAGGCTTTATTGAAGATAAAGGCTTTATTGTAAATAAGGGGCTCAGGCAAGGATGTCCTCTTTCACCAACTCTGTTCAAGATTTTTATTGGCAAAACTCTAAGTCAATGATCCAGAAAATGTAGAAATGACTGACGGAAACGAGAATATTTATAATATTTTTGTTGACGACCTACTAATTTTGGCTGAAGATCAGGATGGTATTGAATATGCCAAAGAAATTAGTAGAAACAAAAAATGAGAATTCGAAATAAAAACAGACGCATTTCGATTTCAGTTTCCGTCAGTGTTTTGCAGCATTACGTTACTATATCTGTATGTACTCAGTATATTTTATGTATACCGGCATACTAGTTCACGAAAAAAGACATAACAAGGTACTTGATTTAAGTGATATGTTTATGATTAGGTATTTTTTTTATAAAAGAATGATTTACAATCCAAACAGTAAAGACAGTACGAAAAAAATAACTCGATCGGGTTTTTGTCCAGTTTCCCTGATCCATTGAGAAAATGCTGAGATGTCCCCTTGATTTGTTTCTGGACGTAAATGTAGCTTCAGTATGCGCACGTTTTGTTGAGCTCCGCCTTTGCTTGTGGTGGTAATAGAGCTTAGGGTTAGTTACTATTTTGTTAGCAATTCAGAAAAATCAAATCTGCAGTTAAGTTTACCGTTACAAATAAGTTTTCTATAACTTGGAAACGAAAAGGTATAGTTTTTGAAATGTTAATCTCGCGCTTTTAAAAATTTTATTATTATTATTATTATTATTATTATTATTATTATTATTATTTAAACTTTTTATCATCTTGCAACTATTAATAGTTAAATTAAGTTAAAGTAGTTTTGGAAAGGGATTTTAAAACTCAAGAAAGTGTGCGCAGATGATTTTCTCTCCCATTCGTTACATTCAGATTTTTTTACTGGTTTTTTTGACTAAATAAATATCTGTCTATCTAGAACCTGTTAGTATCGCAGAAAAGTGGGACAAGAACCTGCCAGAAATGCATGAAATGAATACATGGAAAGACAAAAGGAAATTGAGGAATGGGTCACACATGCTGCTAGTGCTCATTTAATTCTTCGCAGTGTTACTTTACTTGACAACGGCCCACAATGAAGAGGTGGAGAGAATTGCCTACTGCTTGGCTGGCAGAGCGCCGCACTAGATCACGCAACGTGGTGCGGCGGTGGCGACTTAAGCCTGTTAGTTGAGGGCGAGTCGACAAACCTGTACGCGTCTCGGCCGCCGACAAAAACCCAGTCAAGCGACCGGACGCCCAGCCCGTCTGCCCGCGGCAAGTCCGCCCGCCCAGCCACCGCCGACCGCTCGCCCGCTCTCGCCCGCTCTCGCTCGCTCTCGCTCTCTCACTCGCTCTCGTCCGCACTCGCCCGCTCTCGCCCGCTCTCGCCCGCTCTCGCCCGCTCTCGCCCGCTCTCGCCCGCTCTCGCCCGCTCTCGCCCGCTCTCGCCCGCGCCCGCTCTCGCCCGCTCTCGCCCGCTCTCGCCCGCTCTCGCCCGCTCTCGCCCGCTCTCGCCCGCTCTCGCCCGCTCTCGCCCGCTCTCGCCCGCTCTCGCCCGCTTCGCCCGCTCTCGCCCGCTCTCGCCCGCTCTCGCCCGCTCTCGCCCGCTCTCGCCCGCTCTCGCCCGCTCTCGCCCGCTCTCGCCCGCTCTCGCCCGCTCTGGCCCGCTCTGGCCCGCTCTGGCCCGCTCTGGCCCGCTCTGGCCCGCTCTGGCCCGCTCTGGCCCGCTCTGCCGCCCGCCCTCCCCGCCCACCCCCCGCCGCCCGTCCTGCTCACCCAACCGCCCGTTTACTGCCCGCTGCCCGCCGCCCCCACCCACTGCCCGTCGTCCTCCTACCTCCGCCTACTGCCCACCCGCCCGATCCCCGTCTACCTCCCACCCGCCAGACCACTGCGGCCGGGAGAGGGGGCTTGGTCAGCCCGCGGAACGATCTATAGGCGAAGGATCTCGGGCACTTCGGTGCGCGGCGCCGTCCAATCTTCCTACGACGCCCCACGTCCGAAATTTATCTCGGTGAACCAACATGTTTGACGAATCACAATGCCTCCGCTCTGCTTTCCCGCCTCCGCCTTCAGCAACGCTTGCCACATCGCGCCACGCGCTCGACGAACCAGCACATCCACGAGTTTGATTTCTTGTTTCAACGCATATTTCCCGGCCCACTCTCATTCGGGCATGATACTTATTAGACTTTTATTCTGGGGACATTTTTCGAGATGAACAGCTCCCGTGGCGGGGGCTCCGAGTGGGGAGTCGGCGGAGCACTGGGAGAAGAAGCCACGCCCGAGAAACGAGAGCACCAGCCCCGCGCCCTCCTCTCCTGCCTCCTCTCCAGGACAGCCCGGGCTCTCCGCCAGCGCGCACTACAATCCAAGGCTTTTCATCACGCTCTCTCCGTTCCTCCTTTCCTACAAGAAAGCAGAGAACCATGATGTAAAAATGCAAACTTAGAAAAATAAATTGTACATTTGTGCACTACCAAATATCTTACAATAGACACTTTGCAATCTATTGTGAATGCTTGAAATGCGCCCGCTTCGCCTCAATCGGAGATGGAGTAATGGTAGGTTATCGAATAGAAGTATTAATTGAACGTGTTGAGGTCAGCGTTTGATAACCTGCTCACCTCAGAGTCGAAAACGAGAGGAAAATCTCTGGCATTACACGACAGGTTCCTGCGCGCAAAGGAGAGAAAGAGAAAGAGAGAGAATTTCTAGAAGGTCACGCTTCAGCAGCGAGCAGCAATGTTACAATCAATTAGTGACCCGTAAGCCCTGCCGTGCTCGTAGCTCCTGGCACCGAGTTGCACGGCCAACCAACGGGCTCGACGGCGGCGACTGCTCGTCACGCTCGACTTCAAACGCGTCGAGTCCACGCGCCCAGCCACCGGCGCGCCGCGGCGGCGGCGGCAGGCCGCTGCGTTCGCCCCAGCGCCGCGCCCCCGCCCAGCCCCGCCCTGCGCCCAGCAACCGCGCTCCTTCGGCCGTACCCCACGCCCGGAGACACCGCACTACTCCCCGCACCCCGCCCGCTCATCCGGAGCCACCCTCCTCGCGCCCCGCCCCGCAATCCCCAAGTCCGCGCCCTCCGCCACACACACGCCCCACGCCTCACCACGAGCTTCATTTACTGTTGTGGAAGGAGGCATCCGTGCACAGTATCTGCCTGCCTACACCTTGTAATGTGCGAATAATTAGAGGCCGCCTGTCTGGGAGGCGACGGCGCGGCGGTGGGCAGGAGTCCCGCGTAAGGCGTGCGGCTCTTCCCCTCGTGCTTGAAGCGTGGGTGGCTTTTCGTACCAAGATGTCACACTTCGCATTACAACACGCGTCTTCGCATTCGCAATCATTTCTCTCATTGTCATTCACTGAAGAAAAATCTACTCTCAAACAGAGGAGGGCAAAGGCAAACGCCGCTGCCAGCACCTGCGAGGAAATGAGATAATAAAGGACTAAGACTCCCCCTCGCGTGCGCTCCGCGATTTAATGCGGCTCTCGTCCTCATCAACTGTAGGCGGTTGAAACCACCCCTTATTCCTTTAAATCTCATCAAGTGGAGATTATGACAAAAACAACCAATCACTCTGCATTTCTAAGGTGTATGCAAGTAAAATAAACAAATTAATTACACAAGGATTCACTTTGTTCACTCATAAGTCATTAAGAAGTGAGCAGTGTGTAATTAAACAAATGTTATTAGTTGAAAGTAAGTCGTAATCCGCTGTTCGATATTTTGTAGTAACGTTAACTATGGATAGTGTCTATTGTACTACGTGTAATACTGATGCTCATTCTGTGAACGGGAGTGCCGAGCCAGATATCGACTTCCTCATCCGCGCTTTAGAACGTTCTTCATGATAATGTTTTTGAATCTTTTTTTAATAATTAGTTTCCACTCTTGCATATCAAGCCGGAGATACTAGAAAACTTTAACAAGGGCATGAATAGGAAACGCAGTAGACTTCAAAATATACAGTGAAAAATAAAAATGTCCAAACGTTAACGAAGCAAAAGTCAAACTGGATATTTTTGTCCACCAAAATGTGGGAATTGATGAGACGTATTAAATTCAATGAGGGAAATGAAGGAGTCATTTTTTACATTTTGAAAATGTTCCACGGGCTTAATATAGAGTACCCCCCAAAGTTAAAATACCGCTTTCAAATTCAAGGGGCCGCGACATCAGTCAGATCGATTGGGAATATTACTTTTGGAGAAAATCGGCTGAATTATTTAACCGCTAGCGTTATTCACAGACGGACGGACGAACGAACGGACAGACAGACGTTTTGCCGTCATTCGATTTTTCGGTATCAAGGACCCACAAAACATGGATTATGGCTACACCACGTGTTAGAGGATTTTTTCTAAATTTAGCAACTGGATTTATCTCCTTTTTCTTTTCTAGGGCCCCGTAATAAGACTGCCAAAAAGTGGCCGTTTTTTCGCGCAGCATTACATAACTTTCTGTCCACTGCCTAAGCGGTAGCGAGAAAGTAAAATTGATGTGTATATTTTGTTAAACATTTGGAACTTGAATTTGCACCTTTAGGAAAATTCGTTGAGTCGAAAGGTCGCGACACCATTGATCCGTAAATAAATAGACAAAAATCCAGGTTTTCAGAACCACGAGGGTGGCATTTGCGATTCTCGGTTGAATCATTTTTCTGTAATCTAAAAGTACTGTACAACATGCTTCCTCTAAAATATTCTGCCGTATCTCGGGCAGCAATGTAGAACATTTGAAAAATGTACGTCACAAGCTGTAGGAATAAATTTGAAATAATTGATAACGATAAACATAATTAACTTAATTTTGTGGAAAGTCCCACTGATCGAAGCCGTGACAATGGCAAAATGTTTATAGCAAAACTTCTGGGCCCCGTGCGTTGTATGGGGTAAACGGTAGGGCGTAAATCGTTCAGACGATTTTCTTGTAAATAGCATCAGCATTTTCAAAATTTTCTCCCAAAGACTCCAAAATTGTTTTTTTGACCTTATTTCAAGATGTCTTCGAAGAACCGATTTTTTTTTCAGAAAAAAAAACTATCTTCAATATTGTAGTTAAAGAAAGGTTTCTTTCATAAGTGACAAAAAGCACCAAAGTTTACACGTTTATGTTTTATGTTTGAGACATGATAAGTATAATTGTCTATATTCTTCAAATGACTTCATCAAACTCCTCACTTCTTTTTGTAAAATTTTCTGTAAAATTCTTAAGGACATTTTTTTCATTATTGAGTTTTACTGAATGACAAATCGGCTGGCATGAAAAAATGGTGGGATGGTCATCATTCACAAGTTTGGATATTTTATGATACACATGTATAATTCATACATACATGATCATTCCACTTAAACAGGGAAGATACTTTCACTAATCGTAAACTTTTAACTATGAACGATTTAAAATGATGTACCAAAATATAGCTTTATCGTTCGCTGTGAAGTTGCTATGATATAAATTTCTCAACCAATTACCCCTTAACAATTCCTATTTAGACAATATCAAGGCTATGATGTATGATGCATTCCAGAAGTTCGTTCTGGAACCCGTATCACAACAGTAAGAATCTATTTCTTATTTAAAAAACGATTACTTGGATTTATGAACGAACTAATGCATCGGAAAAACAGTCACTAAGTATTAAACTACTAGGGCAAATATTCCATATTTTATTATCCTCTCAGTATTCTAAACCTGAACTGCCATTTGCACTACAATGAATCTGTGTGTCCGTCTGTTCCTCTGCGGCCAACGCTACAGCCTAAACCAGGGTTGTCCAGCTGCTGGCCCGCGGTGCCATTCACTGAGGCCCGCGAAAGGTTCTTGCTCAACACTGAGTCTCTTGCACCCACGCCAGACGAGAAGATTATGCGCCTTGCCGGGGTCAACATCCTCTTAATGTAAAAATAGGTTTAGTTTAGATTTAAGAATGTTTTCTAGTAAATTCAGATTATAAATTTTTTGAATGCGCTGAATAATTTTTTGAATGAGTCGAAAAAAGCCATGCCTTTGGGGAATGAGTACACGACTTATTATTGTATATTGTTCGTTAGATAGCCAAAGTGTGAAGGAGTTGTATGCCATACCGATGTGGCGTCTAAAACTGTACGCCATATTGAATTCAATGCGTCGTTTTTTTAATACCGTCTTGTATTACGAGCTGAAAGCTATTTTTTGATCTAATGGTAGAAAATTCTTTTTCATTGCCGATTATGACCACGCTATACCGTTGTGGCGTTTCTAAGTAGCCGCCATACTGGTTCAAAGATTTCCAATTTGTCACTAATCCATGTAGTACGTATGTATACGTAGGGTATACGTAGGGTACACATAGGGCGGTATATTTTTAGGACCCCCGTAATCCGTTTTGGTAAATAGATGCAATGCCGTACTGATAAGACGTCATTAAATAGTCTCCATACTGAAAAACCTTCTTTCTTAAAAAAACTCGTTATATCATTGATAAGTGCTGGAAAATAATTGTATAATCTTAACATCAATAATAAATTGAAGTAAGTGGTTGATTTACAATGTTTTTTGACAATTAGGAGCAATATAATTTATTGAAAGAAATAACATGCAGTCCTTATAGGTAGTTACTTTGGCGAGATGAAAAAGTTACACATTCCACAAAAATGATAAACTGAACTGAGACAAAATTTTCTAGAAAAGTGTCTAAATCACTGAGTTAAAAAAGTATCACAATACTTATGAAAGAATCTGCCATCTAGAGCTACAATGAAACGAATGAGTTGAGGAAGAAACATATTCCAGGAATATGTTCCCTGTTCAACTAAAATTTTCAATAGTGCAAGAAGATGCCGCGCAGGTGGCGATAGTGAGTATATTTGTAGCATAACTGTACAAAAGCAGGTTCAGGTTCATTGTTCATAGGAGGCGTGCCAACAAGTTGCAGGAGGGTAAGGTACTATCTAAATTCAAGCCTGATGTAGGAGGAATAGTTTTTGACCACATTCAAAACATGGCGATACCATTTTGCTCCTGTACAAGAAATGTTTCACTTAAGACAACGTGAATTCTACGTTTTCAATATATTCATAATTTAAACTAGTGGGGCTACAGAATGGCACAGACTGTTTAGTTGTAACGTTTTCTAATTTCCTTGATGTGGACTATCTTTTCGGCCTTGCCCCATCCTCTTGCCAGCTGCCATTTATCGTCACATTAAGTACTTTTTTTGACATTTTCTCTACTTTTCGGTTTCCTAATAATAGAACCGAAATTTTACTTTTATAATATTAAAGAACAGTAAAATCTCATCCTAAATAGAAACATGCACTGAAAAATTTGAAGCCGTTTTTAAGAAAATGGCGATTAAGCATTAGTGTAAATGCGAAAATTGAAGCTATTTTTCACAGAAATCTGTTGCGTTTTCGAAAAATTTAATTTGAAATCATTGGAAGCACTTTCACCCACAAGTACAATAATCTATACAAATTGATGGAATTAACGAGAAAGAGATATTTTAAAAAATTGTAAACTTTTTGAGAACACAAATGAATGCAGCAAAACGAATTTACGTTATATTAAACAGTGCAATTAGCACTATACATTGGAAAATTTGAAGAAAAATTTTCCAGACACTTTTGAGAAAATGGCGTTGAGCGTTTTTGAAAATGCGAAATGTTGAGCTCTTTTTAACAGAAAAATGTTGTTTTCGGGAAACGTTGTATATTATTAAAATCATATGAACTCATTAATACAACAATGTGCACAAATTGCCGGTAGTGTAAATATTAACGTGAGAGACAGGTCAAAAAAATTAATTTTTTGTAATTTTTGAAACAACAAAAGAATAGAGCAGTAATGCGTTTATGTCATCCTATAGATTACGTTTCGCACTACCCCGAGCAAAATTTTAAAGTAAAAATTTGGAGCCGTTTTAAGAAAATTATTAATGTTATTTTTTAAAATTACAAATATTACACGCACTATTGCACGAAATCTACTGAAATTTTTTAAAAAATTTACATTACTTTAATGAAAGAAAAAATTATGGACAACAAACTTCTTTTTGAGCTCTTCGTAACATAATTATTTTTTTAGGATAGTGGGAAGGACGTTTAAGAGAATTGTGAAGGTTTCATGTTCGTTCATAACCCTGATTTTTCGAAAGTTGCAACAATTCAAATTTTTTTCGGCGTCATCCCACAACCACAATTATGAAGATAGATATTTTTGCACTAATGAAATCTGTTCCTTAAATAACGATTTTGAAATAAGGTCGTGTACAAATTTTCGAAAATTTTAGTACTTTTTACGTAATTTTGCGTGAAATTACGGACGAAAAAGTACGTGCTGTTATCGTAAGTTGTACATCAAATTAGTGTATTTGCAGTGCTTGATTTATAAAGGTTCTGGAACGCGCCCAAAATTAATTGTTAATTTAAAAAAGTAGTTATATATTTATGTATGTATTTTGCGTTATTGGGTCTGTAGACCGATTTCGTCGGCCAGCTACAGGTGTCCCCCTTGCCTGGGCCTAGTTAAATTCCCATGCTTGGGGGTAAGAGCGACATGAGGCGATCATGACGTATTCTCTTCACCGTAACTAGCAAATCCGCCAGCTTAAGCTTTCCTTCGTCACACAGCTACAGGAACTGAGACGATTTGAAACGAAAGCTACAACTATATTTTTGCCTCGACCGGGAATCGAACTAGGGGACTACAGCACGGGAAGCTAGTACGCTGCCCATGTCATCTAAGATTTTATAATGAACTTTAATAATTATTCTCTAAGTACCGAAACGCCGTTCCGTCGCGTTCCGGCAGAAATCAAGCCCTGTACATTTGTATTTCAAATCAGTAATAAGTTTAATAATCAAGAAACTACATTACTCCCTCATTGTGAAGACATTTGTTCCGACGCGAATCATATAGCAGATCATTAGACACACGATGCCATCAAAAGCTTCGTGTCCACGCAACTTATAAGATCAATATAATATTCTTTCATTGCGAAAAGTTGTTTAGAAAAGAGATGACGCCTGTTTTGTTCTCCTCAGCAGTGTGAGAAAATGATGTAATGCAGAAACTATGTATGTATATATATATATATATATATATATATATATATATATATATATATATATATATAAAAGCACAAAAAATAATAGTAATAATTTAGTATTTAAATATGGATGTTGGTACATATAAGAGATGTTAACTCCGACACCATGCAACCAATCTCCATGTAAATTGGAACATCTACGTGTTTTTTCACTCAGAAGGTTTATGTGCAGTTAATTGTGTTGTGCCCGGTATATCGGGGCGAAAGGCCTCAAAAACGGAGGGAGAGAGAGAGACGGAGAGATAGAGAGACGGAGAGATAGAGAGACGGAGGGAGAGAGAGACGGAGGGAGAGAGAGACGGAGAGAGAGACGGAGATAGAGAGACGGAGAGAGAGAGACGGAGAGAGAGAGACGGAGAGAGAGACGGAGAGAGAGAGACGGAGAGAGAGGAGAGATGAAGAGAGAGAGACGGGGAGTGAAAGAAAAACGGAGATGAAGGACAGAACAATGTCTGCCGGATTCCGCTAGTTAATACTATAAAATGTTTTATATTTTATTTTAAAAATCTTCTTTGTCTCATTGTTCATTCCTTTTCGAATTTGCAGAAAATGAATTTCCTTATTATTTTGTACATACGTTAAGTACAAAATAAAATTATATATTTATTACTAAATGCATTGAAAATCCCTGGAAGAATTTTAAAACATACACATGTAGTCAAAGTTTTAAATAGTTAACGTTAGAGTAGGTGTAAGAGTTACGTCAGGCATTTTTAGCTACTCACCGGATATAGCCTAAAGGTTTGATTTAATTTTGATTTATTTGGTCAAAAAACAGTAAAAACTGTATATAATGTATGGGGGATAAGAATATTTGCGCAAGTTTTCTTCAGTACCAGAATCCCATCTCAATATTTTAACGAGAAATAGTTGAAAGTTAAACTAATAATAATAATAATAATAATAATAATAATAATAATAATAATAATAATAATAATTTAGAAAAGCAGGAGAATATCAATATTTAAAAACCTAGACATTTTCGTTCCCGAGTTATAGAAAATTTATTTGCAACGATATACGAACTTCAGATTTGCTTTTTCTGCATTGCTAACAATATACTAACTCACTCCCAGCTCTACTGTTACCACTACAAGCAAAAGGAGAGCTCAACAAAACGTGCGCGTAGTGAAGCTACATTTATGTCCAGAAGCAAATCATGAGGCCATATCAGCATTTGCTCAATGGGTCAGGGAAACTGGACAAAAACCTGAGTGGGTGTCATTGACCCGGAAGCTGAAGTACAGGTCGGGACCTGTAAAGCGATTGTCTTTTTTAATCACCGATAGTATGAACGTACCTTATCTCAGAGGTCAGATGTGAAAGTATAACTTGTTGGTACGTTGTTGGTCAGAAATGTGTCGTGTTATGTATTATCAGGCGGCAAATACTATCCCGATTTACCTTGGTCTAATAGATATCAAATTATATTTTAGTACTCGTAAAGAGAGAACTACTATGAAAACACACAAATATCCATAGATATAGAAAGTTGCAGAAATTTGAACTATCGGTTTTGTTTCATATCCGTACGTATTACTCCGTATTATTTGTAACTGTTGCGTAAAATTATAATATTCCATCTTACGATACTTCTGCTATTTTTTGAAAAACTCTCAACACTAAATAAAGAATGGAAGAATCAAACAAATATACTCCTTCAATTTTTGAAATTTGAAAAGTTCGAATGAGTATGCCCCTTATGCCATTGATTGATTTGTTGGTTGGTTAGTGATTCCGGGCACGTCAACAGATTAGGTAATTCGTCCCGTAAGTGTAGTGCATGTTGTTTCCCTCGGGAGATGGCGGTCTTCCCCCGCTGGATGGCGAGATCCAGCGCCGACCTACCGTCGGCTAGCGGGGTTACCCCCTAACCTGGACTCTTCCACCAGCGGGGCACCGCCCCAGCCAGGACAAGCTCTAAGCTCCCGACCGGTCCTCCGGAATAAGTAGAAGTGAAATGCATGTTAGTGTAAGTGTGTGTGTAAGGGGAGACGATAGAGCAAGGAAGAGGAAGGAAAGATCGCGCGCGGTCCGTAGCCTGTTTGTTAGGGTACTGCTCCATCATTCGCCTGGCGTTGATCGGTAAACCACGGGAAACTACCGATCAGAGCAACCGGCCGCTAGAATTCTCCAGACAGCCATTGAATTCGACCTAACTGAAAAGCGAGTGTCGAAAATCCTGCCGCCGTCAGGACTCGAACCTAGGACCTCCCAGTCAGAGGCGCTGTAGTGACATCAGTTGCACTGAGCTACCGCTCCAGGTCCTTATGCACATGAATTGAGCGTAATTTGCTCTATTTTACCAACAAGTTTAACGAAAATACTTCCCGGATCTGGTATTTGAACTGCTGCCCTGTCGTACTGTGTATTAAACGGTGATAACTATCGAGTCCATATGAAAAATGCAACTAATAAATGCAGCAGGTAAAGGAGAAATAAAATATTTGCTCGAAAAAGTTTAGAGATTACCGGAAACTGATAAAGATATCTTTGCAATCATCTGAGCCCACAAAATGCATTAATTTATTAAAAAAACACGTAATATTAGGTGGTTCTACAACAATGCATACTTTCTCGCAATATTTCAAACTTTTGCAATTTTCGAAAATTGAGAGACTTCAACAAAAATGAGATCTGTGCCGCTTTTTAAGCGTCCCTTGTTCTGTCATCAGAAAAAATCTAAAGAAAAAAATTGTAGCGTATTTTGAGAAAATGTTTTTATCGATGTTTTACCGACAATCAATTTCCCGTATCAAGGACCCACAAAACACACATTCTGACAACGCGACGTGATCGAGGAAGTAATTTTCTACAATATAGGAACAAGACATCCACATTTTCGTTACCACGTCTCCAAAGAGTTTTACTGTCGAAAAATCGCCGTTTCCGACGCTCAATTACAACACTTTCTTCTCTTATGGAGTATAGCGGCAAAGTAAACTAGTGATTTACTTCGCATTATACTTTCTCGCATTATTGTAAATTTGCAATTTTCAAAAATTCAGGAAGTTTAACGAAAATTATACCTGCGTCATTTTAGAAAAATTCGTAGAAAAAAATTGAAGAACAAATTCACTTTGCTTCTTTAAAGTCAAAATTGATGGAACTGAGATTAGTGTCGTTTTTTTATTCGTATGGCAGGAAACAATACAATAAGAAAAAGGAAAAAAATTCACACAAAGAGAGCAATTCAAAACAATTAAAAGAAGTATACAATTTAAAAACAATATAGCACATTTAAGTAAAAACTATATGTCTAATTCATAATAAGAAGTTAATTTTATCAGTCTTAAAATATTGATTCTAAAGTTTTAAGTCAAGTTCCTTTGCCCATAGGGCCTCATTGTCAGTTACTGCAATGAATTCTTGGGGGTTTCCAGGAAACTTCCTTCTCGGACAGTCATTGACAATGTGATGTATAGTTTGCCTGACATCTGCGCAGTCACACATCGGGCTAGGGCATCTTCCATTTATGCATTAAATCAGCACAGCGGCCATGTCCAGTACGTATTCTGTTAATAGTTGTCCAAGTGCTGCGTGGAAGTGAGAAACCTCCAGGTTTTTGATTTTCCTGTAAAATAGGTTTTCATAGTGAAGATACGGATCTATTCCAGGTTTCTTGCCAATCGTTGAAGCTATTGTAGTCTGAGGCTACCAAACTTTGAGCGGTTGTAATCGGTGGATGACGTGATTTGTTGTCTCGTTGTTCTTGCGCCAATATCTTCATGTATAGGAAGTAACGGATTGTTCATAATCTTCTCATATTCCTTTTTGAGTGCATTCTTTCTCCTTATGTCTGGGGGTGGTATGCTGCTCAGCACAGGCAGCCAGTGGGTTGGTGTGGATTTGACTACTCCAACAATTCTCATAGAACAGTTTAACTGCGTGTCAACGTATTTGGTATGTGGACTATTTAACCAAACTGAAGCACAATATTCAGAAGCTGAGTACGTCAGGGTTGAAACTGTTGTTCTTAGAACTTCTTGCGATGAGCCCCAAGTGGTTGCGGTAAGTTTTTGTAGAATGTTTTTTCTGCTTTTTAATTTGTTTGCGCAATTTATCAGATGTTTTTTGAAACTTAAACTTCAAGCAGTAGCAGTACCCAAGAGCGTTTATGGAGTTCCTTGTAGGCTTTTTCCATATCCGTTCCTAATCTTCAATTCCTTAATTTACGTGGCGAGCTCGAAAACGCAATTCTCTAAAATTCAGAGAGATCAACAAAAATGAAACCTGCACCATCTTTTAAGCGTCCCAAGCTTAATATATGAAAAAAATAAAGAAAAATTTGGAGTGGTTTATGAAAAATTATTTTTTTTAGAAATTGCATAAATGTCAGACATAAATCACGTCAAATCGACTTTTTTTCAAATCATTGTGCATGATCAAAAGATCAAACAAAACACTTAAAGTGCTGATTTTTGAGAACCGACTTTCTTTAATAAAAAATAGCGATCTTTAATTTTGTAGTTTTGAAATGCTAACATTTCCAAATTTTCGAAAATACAAAGAATTTCTCGGAAATGAGACTAGCATCATATTTTTATTGTCCTTTGAATAAAGTACCTCCAAAGCACTATATTACAAACAAAATAACCATTTGAGACTCCCAAAGCGTCGAGTTCGTTCAGATTCGGCGATCAATTTTTGAGAAAATCGGCTAAACAGTTAAGTCGCGAGTATTGACTACAGACGGACAAACGGACAGACGATTTGCCGTCAATCCAATTTTCGGGGTATCAAAAATCCACAAAACATTGATTCTGGCTACACCAAGTGTCCGTGCCATCCAAGATGTATAAAAGCCTCGTGTATGCCAAGTCACCCAAACAAGCAAACAAACGGCGATAATCTACAGACGCAGTAGAATTCTTGACGAGTTGGCAACACTGCGTCGAAGATCGCGTCTGTGGCATTCGGTGCCAGTGGCAGTTTGTCTGCTACATCTTTGTGACCGCTTCGCGCTCATGTATGTATGTATATGTAATTTTAATGGTATCTGCTCATGAAATTTGTCTTCGTAAGTATTGTGGTTGAAAATTCCGTTACGTGTTTTCTTTTTTCCGTGTAATCCGAGTATTTTTAATCCAAGATACCATGAGCCCCAATTATCTTGGATTATTTAATAAAATAGATTATTTACTAGAGTAGATTATTTACTAAAAGTAAAATAAAATAATTCATTGATTACTTGATGTAGAAGACATGGGACGCTGTTTATAATACCGTTGATACAAGCGATAGTTTTTTTTCAACGCTTTCATTTCATTTTAACACTTGCTTTCCTCTATAAAAAAGAAAATTCAATATTACACAGAAATATAAAAACACATTCTTTCATTCCTAAATACCATAACGTATCTCAAGATTACTTCCTCTACTTAATAAAAAAAACAAATCGTTGCTAAGAAACACCGGGAGCGGTAGCTCAGTACACCAACTGATGTCACTGCAGCGACTCTGATCAGGTGGTCCTAGGTTCGAGTCCTGACGGTGGCAGGATTTTCGACACTAGTTTTTCAGTTAGGTCGAATTCAGTCGCTGTCTGGAGGAGAATTCTAGAGGCCGGCTGCTCTGTAGTATTCCGTGGTTTCTCCGATCAACACCAGGCGAATGCCGGAGTAGTACCCTAACAAACTGACCACGGACCGCGCGCGATCTTTCCTTCCTCTTCCGTGTTCTATCCTCTCCGCTTACACTCTTATACTAACATGCACTACACTTCCACATATTCCGGGAGGCCGATCGGGAGCTTAGATCTTGTCCCGGCTGGGGCGGTGCCCCGCTGGTGGGAGAGTCCTGGTTAGGGGGAAACCCCACTAGCCATCCAGCGGGGGAAGATCACCGTCGTCTCCCGAGAGAGAAAACATGCACTACACTTATGGTACTAATGACCAAAACAGTTGACGCGCCCGGAAACACGAAAAAATCAATCAATCAAATGTTAAGAAAAGTTGTAAGGCAAGCTAAAATGATAAAACACGATCTGGATATTTTGAGCTCAAATAACAAAATAAAAGCAGTGTGGAATATAATAAAAAATACAACCAAATCAACTAGATACCATGTAGAGAATTTCGTTTTAAAATATAGCGATAGAAATATGAACGATTCGGCAACAGTGGCTAGTCTCTTTTACCAATACTTTTCGAGAATTGCTGCCGATCTCACTAAGGGTCTTCAGCCGCAAAATTCAATGTCAGCCCTTTCCCCAAAAATGTCAGAGACGATGTTCGTTACCGAATCTTTTTCCTATGAAATTCTCAAAATAATCGGTAAAGTAAAAAATAAATATTCGGCCGAAAGATGAATTTCCGGATTGTTTGTTAAAGTGCGCCTATCATTATACACCCGTTAACTTACATATTTAATGCATCCTTATGCACCTGAACTTTTTCAGATACTTTCAAAACCGCTAAAATTAAGCCGCTCTTCAAAAATGGCAACAAAAATGAAATTCAAAATGATCGGCGTATTTCTCTTCTGTCAGATTTTCAAAAATATTAGACTTTTTTACGTACGAATGAAAACCTTCCTCTGTAAACACGACGCGCTTTCAGATTGCCAACATGGATTTAGAATATAAAAACTACGGAAACCGCCATATTTTTGTTTCTTAAAGATGATTCCTCATCATTGTATCAAAATGCAGCACCTATTGGTTTATTTTTAGATCTTTCAAAAGCTCTTGACTTCATGATCATGAAATTTTACTTTCAAATTTACCTTCATATGGAATCCGTGGTATTCCCTAGATTGGTTATGTTCGTACCTTAAACAACGATCTCAAAGAGTAGAAATACCTTAGTAGAATCATGGAACATTATGTACACACCTTTCCGACTCTTTGCCAATTGCACGTGGAGTTCCTCAGGGATTGAATTTAGGCCCTATTCTCTTCCTACTATACGTAAACGATATGCTCTCGACTACTCGAAACGGAAGAACGGTTCTTTTTGCGGATGATACGAACATTCTTTGCAATAAAGAAAGCTTAAATAGTTCAATATCAGATGTTTCAAGTTGGTTTCCTAATAACAAATTACTAGTAAATGAAAAGCCTCTATTAATCTAGGAATTTTACCATTACCTTGTCTGTTGATTTACGAATCAGTGTTTGTTTTTCAAAAATGACGTGCTTAAGGGCGGGAATATATTTTCAGAAATGACCAATGCCTGTAACTATAACACTCGACGTAGTAATCATATCCATCAGGTGACAGTATCAACAGCCCATTACAAAAAATTCACATACAATACATGCACATTATTTTACAACACTTTGCCAGATGATATTAAACGAGTAAAATCCATAGAAAAGTATAAATCCCAAGTAAAATCGGTTCTGCTGCGTAACTGTTTCTATACAATTACAGACTATACTGAGCATCAGAAAGAAAGTAACATTAATTTTAACAGTGATATTTAATGTATTATTTACCATTTGGACTGTATAATTCTAAACAACCTATAACAAGTATTGTACCGCTGCCTCTGGGTCAATGACCCCCATCTCGATAAGGTTTTTCGTCCAGTTTCCCTGATCCTTTGGGTAAATGCTGAGATGGCCCCTAATTGCTGATTTGCCCTTGAAAATAGATTTTATTATATCGGAGCGAATACTTTTATTAACAATCTTTGCAAAAAAAACCCTCATTTTTCTGTATTCAAAAGTCAGTGCATTGCTTAGGAATGGGATCATAGAATTTTGAAAACGTGCACAGAATTCTCTTCTCCCCATAGCACGTCACACAGTTTTTAACTGTTTTTGAAGTAAAATAAATAAATAAAATTAAATACTTAATTATCACGGCTCTTCTGTATATTAAAGGAACAGGACTTATTCACTTTTTCGTTACCAGAGCCTGACTTTAAGAGTATTTCTGTCGAAAATTTGCCGTTTTCAGACGCACGATTACAGTACTTTCGCATCTTTCATACGCAAGGGCGTGACATCATTTAAAGATCTAAAGTTCAGGAATATATTTAATCGGTGATTTGAAAAACGAAATAAGTCCTTGTTCCATAGTTCTGAGAGAAACGAAAAAAAACTTCATAACATTCACAGTTGGCATCTGGGACAGTTATGTTCTAAACAAATGTTGTAGAACTAATCATCGTTGATTTTTTGGGGTGCTCAATAACTTGAATTTTGCATTTTTTGTGTTGTACAGAACCATTTTTGTACGCTGGACTTATTTCCTTTGTAAAATAATTGTGAAATATTTAATAGTTATTTATATAACAATAAAGCATTCACGAGGGAGAACTGTTCTTGCGGGCGCGATAGCGCGAGGGACATAATTCTCCCGAGCCAATAAAGCTCAGGCAAACCGTGTCATATTCAAAAATTTATTTTTAAAACAATATTTCTTCGCATGCTCACCTATTCTACGAAGGGCGAAGCAAACTTTCTGGGGCGCATCGCTAGGTGGTTGGAATTTCAACTGGATTGCGTTGTGCATGGAGGAACGGAGGAATTTTTAAATCATTCAGACGATAGGAATTATTTACACCCTGAAGATGAAGATCTATAAATTGCTAATGATATGATGAAAAAGCAGAATGTGATGTTCTGAAATTATTCCCTGAAAAATCGAAGCATAACTACGAAAAAAAGTATGAATGTTTCTTGAAATGGAGAAATGACCGGAAAGAAGGAAAAGTTTGAGAAGAAATTGTACTTGCGTATTTTAACAATAAATGAAACACATAAAGGCTTTATCGTTTTGGAGGCTTTAGTTTTTACACTATTTCGACAAGGATGTTTCCGCTATTATTAGCTATCATTGTATGGATCTCATCAATAAATGTCTGTAATAATACTTTTTATAATTTGCTTCATGCTAATTATGTAAATAATTCCTATAAAATTCACTCTTAGGTTTTAACTTTTCCTTCCCTAGCCACGCGACCTGCTGGTACAGAAACTAGTCAACTGTTCTTGAACTTGCACCGGGGCGGCAAACCACTGCGCAACGGCCCTGATGAGGGCAACATTACCTGGAAAGGAACATGTTGATATTTCTAAGTATGTACTACGTGCGTATTTCTCTGGGAAAAATTGTTGACGATACATGTTAAACATTTTAATTGATATTGATATTTTTAGATATTGTAAATTGATTTCATTTTTGAAGAGACATGGAAAAGACTACTAGTACAAAAAAACTTTTACAAAGCTTGAATTTCACAGATTTGTTAAAGAAGCTTGTGACGATCAGTATTTATTGTTGAAGGTTACTTTTTAACCTACGTATGTGTATTCTCTTAGACTTGCGGTATATCCACAACTTCTTTCTTTCTTTCTCATATTATATTGATAATGGCAGTCGATGGCGGGTGTGGTTAATTTAATCCCGAGAGGAATAAAGACACATTAAAAAAAGGAAAAAGGATGATTTAATCATGTTTAAAAATAAAAAGAGTTTTTATTTCTTAATTTTTGGACTTATGAAACAATATGATCATTGAATAAATCTACAATGAGGTGAATTTCGTATTGTGCTATTTGGACACGAAAAATACTCATACTAAGGTAATAACATCATCATCTACTCATCATTAATTTCCCCTTCAGTCTATGGTTATGTCAAAACTTTCTGGTAGAATGGAGATATTCTAGTGGGGTGGAGTTAGCTATTTTTTGAACATCGGTTATTTTTCCTGTTGATTGGAAAGAACATCTGAGCCATAAACTTTCTTGAAAAGCAAATCTGGACGAGCATCCTCATTTCCCATCACGAATGAGTACTGGATAAGTCCATTACGTGCCACGAGGTAACCAAAATGTTCTCTATCATATTTTAGCTGATTATACACGGAAAGAGTCAAACCAGGCCAACACTCCCAGAACGAGCAAGAGACTTGGTTATCTTCTAAAAAGAGATCGATAGTTCAACCACCAGGTTTTGAAGTGTATGATTCCCTCAGAGTTTATTACTGTTGCCGTCAAAGCATTTAGGCAAATTATTAATAATCCATTGATCATGCAATGGATCCAAAAATTTCTCAGTGCCCTCTATAAGTATATAATTAAAATGAGTCCTGGACTTGTTTCTCTTTTCCAACCATTAGAATTTTTAGTTGGCAATAGAACACATATTTTAAGATGGTCAAGTTTTACATTTAAACTGATCCGTAGCTTGAAGAATAATAAAGACAATGTATATCTCAACTCTTTTTAAGGAAAATGGGGACTTATTTACCTTTTAAAATCACCGATTCAATTGCAAGGGGAAAGAAATATATGACTTTAATATTGGACATGTAGGGCAGGTACGAGAATATACTTGAAATTTGCAATTTTTGAAACTTGCATAGGTTTTAATGAAAATCGAAATATTAGTACTTATAAATACATCTTTTTTTATTCCAGCCCAAATACTAACTAGTGACGCTAAAAAAACTAGGGACGCTAAAAGCTAGTGATGCTATAACAACACATACTTTCTCGCATTATTATATTATTACTTGAACCTGTAAAAGTGATTTCAGCTGGCAGTTTTTTTTTCGTTAGGACTCGGAACTTTGGTTTTTAGTTGCCTAGACTTAGAATGCCATTTACATTACTCCTACTCCACCGACCTCACAAGAGAGCACCGATTTTCCGACGTTTTAAAATCAATGTTGAACATTAGCATTTGCATTTGTCAAAAATGTAAAGGTTTTCATTGGCATTATTTCAAGATCCAATTTTAAAGAACAGATTTCATGTAAAAAAATCTCTAACTTCAATACTGTAGTTGTGAGTCACAGCTGTCAGTCAAAACTGTAGGACATCAGTAGTGGAAGGAAGTACCTCAGTTATCATCGGAAGACGTCTCGCTAGTGCCGAGTCTTCTCCAATAAATAATCTAATTAAAAGTGACACTGGTTAGTGAATATTACTTCAAAAATGCTTTTATGCTCTCAAAAAAGTATAATAAAAGTAAAGGTATTTAGTTTGCAATCATCAAGCACACAATGGAGACTCTAAGATCAAATAGAAAAATAAAAAACGAAGAAAAGCTCAAAAAAGATACAAGATGCTTCTTCAGAGAGATCAGAGAGAGAGTTTAAGATTATAAAAACCTTCTTTTGAAATTATTTGTTTTTCCTTTTCGTCTTTGTAATATGATACGGAATATATATATATATATATATATATATATATATATATATATATATGGGCGATAATCGGAACAACTTGAGATGTACGAAAAACACACTTTTCGTTATTATTAATGTTGTTGTTGTTATTATTATTATTATTATTTCAATACGGAAAATTATAAATGAAGTGATTTGAATGCAGTGTAGTTGAAAGACTGGTGGACAATTTATATCACTGTTGGAAAACATAAACTGACGGAAAGCTTACCAGCCTCTGTAGTCATATGAGAGGTGTCAACGGATTCGTTGAATATCCAGGAAGAGTGGAAAAATTGAAAAACCATGAAACAATTTCGATGTTGACCGAAAACTGCTAATGTTTGATACTATTAAACCGCAATTTCTGCGACTTGACGTACGACTATATTCTCATACTCAGAGCGTCACTGCTTACGACATAGCTGACATCATACGACGAGAGCAGTATTTACGTGTGCCGTTTCAGAAGCACGAAATTTTGCTCCTCAGGACCCTCTTTTCCCCAGACTCGACAGCAGCATTTTTGCCACTGCAGGTCACGATTTAGTGCTGATTTCAAAATACTGAGATGAAAATTAAGAACTTTTATTTAAAAATCTTCTTAGATGAGCGATATATAAGCTTCTTACCTATGTCTTTGATCACCATTCTGTCCAGAGTCAGCCATCTTACTGTCACAGGGGCAACCAACCTTTTTCAATTGAACAAAATTTTGTTATTCATCTTTAATGTCACTATGCCAACAATATCCATGATTAGACTCTGCAATATGATACATCTTTGGACGACCAGCGTTTTTCCTTCTGTAAGAAATATTCCTTAAAAATGGATTCTGTAAAGATTTTCTCGCGAGCCATTAATTTGGCGTGGAAGGATCCAATTTGAAGTAACGATATATGAGACGGCCGTATGCAGTGTGTATGTAGGTATTGGCAGGGCTGGCAGTGGCGTATCGCATCCATTATCGCAACCTCCCCCGCAGTCGGCCAGGGGGCAGGGCAGGTCGTGGCGGCGGTGGGCGGGGCGAAGGTCCGCTCTCCCGCCGCGCGGGGCACTGCCCTCCTGATGGCTCCGCAGGTGCACGCCACACCCCTCCAGTGGCTCCAAGTGGAGCGGCCGGCGGCGCTCTCGGCGTCTGGCTGCCCACGCTGCTTCGCGGCCAGTTCTTGTGGCGCTGCCGCTCTTCATCCGCCACGACACCCTTGCCCAACATGTCTGCAACGCGATCCAGGCCCATGCGAAGCACTCGGATTTGGAGCGTTATATTGGTAAATTTATAGGAGTCGCCATGCCGTACGCTCTTTTTGATTCAACGGTGGCCTCCGCATTTCGAGGGAATACCCTGCCAATGTAAAAGTTTTTACTAATAACTGAAGGTTGAAACACTAAATAATGTGCCATACTGTCCACATCTACCATTAACCTATTTTAAGCATCATGTTTTGGCGAACTAAAGACACTTGTACAGTCTATTGGGCTCCATGAAATAATGAACATGAAATAATAAACTCAACAATTGCGATTTTGCCACGTAGACACTTGTGAAACTAAGCCAGGCCTGCACCGTCCGAGCACCCGTAGGAATTTTGCACTTGAGCACAAGTGGCCCGCGCCAGCTGCGGACGTGGAAGTGGGGGGGGGGAACTTCGCGGAGAGGAGAGCGGTCTGCTGTTCTGTTGTTGCCTGGTGTCGACAGCGCGGGAACTGAAATATCGACAGTCTAAGAAAATGATTCCCTCTACAAAATGGTCCTTACGAATCTTCATGAATAATGTCCACCTTTGTCGCCACTAAGTCTCACGCGCGAGGCTAAATTTGTGGTCCTTATTGCGTCATGCGCACAGCAACAGATTTCAGACGAAAACGTAGAAGTTTGCTGAAGATGATATACAATACAGATTACTGCAACACATTATAATCGCTCATACCAGGGAAACGATGCGTCCTAGGGCCTCCAAATCCTATTTTTATTTCGCGAAGGGCCGTGCGTTATGTGGAGGCGGATGAATTCCACGAGAACAAGAGTCTTGGAGAGAGCCATGTGGGGAAATGGCGAAGGGGAGGCTGGGTAGGGGACGCACAGGAAAATGAAGTGTGACAAGCGGGGGACATACGGGGGCCGAGTTATGATCCCGAAGGAACTTTTTAGAAAATGAAGGTAATTTGAACCCTTTATTTTATTTTTGAAGATTGAGTTCTTCATGGTCAGAAAAGTAAAGAAACCTAAAATCTGCGTAAAATTAAATTGAAGGGAAAAAAACAAAAATAATATTCCGAGATAAAGTTACTGAGATTATTTGATTTTCTGTGCAATTTAATCCCAACTCTTAGCAATACTAGAATGGTTACACCTGCACCCTACCGGGCAGCTCAGAGTAAGGCGGATCGAAGTATGCCTCCACTATATCAGTGATGAGGCGTGACATTTTTGTATAGTCAGCTATAGATTTGTCCTGTGCCGGAGCTATCACCGGGGACCTCACAATCCTAGAGTTTTGTACTTTAAACGCTCAAAACCACGCACATTTTTTCATATTTTCCTTTTTTTGTTTTCCTTTTCTTCTTTTTCCTTTAATCTTTTTTTCTTTTTATCATTAAATCTCCTGGACTCCCTCAAGGCAATACTGAGTTGAAATTTCTTTAAAAATCTTTGATGTAATAGAAAAATTTAAATTTAGTCATTCTTAGTGAAATAAAATAATTATTTTAAAATACGTTTGGTTTTCGATTATGATTCTTTATGATTAGGGGGCGGATTTTTATGAACTAAAATGATGAATAAAATACTCTTAAAATGTTTTTAAATGCCCTAAAAGTAAAGAAAATCGACGTAAAAAAATTATCAAAAACAGTTCAGATGTGCAACTCAATCTGATGGATATGTTATTGAGTAACCCTTCTGTCTTCTGTCTAAGTAAGAACTTAGACATCTTCCTTTCGTTCAAGTGAAGTCAACTTGCAAACTTTTGGCTTGAAGTGCTCTTTACCAGGAAATCTCTGTCTTTAGTTATCCTGACATTGGCTGACCCGACGATGGCGTTGATAGGCGTCACAGGAACAATACACACAATGTTTGACGTTACAATTTCTGAGCGGAAGAAATCGAATAAACTACTGAGTAATTCTGTGGAGAACATTTATTGCATCTCGTAAATATTATTTGTAGCAAGTACCATTAAAATTATGTTAAAATTGATGAAATCAGTGAAAATGCTTTAAAAACGACGGATAAAGGTAAAACTGACTTATAAGTTGAAATGAACGAAAAATGCGATAAAATGCCATATAAAAATGGGTCATTTCCAGGCCGCCATAACATAGAAGTAATGTTAGAATAGTCTAACAGTCATTGTTCTAAAACGAAAAGAAAAAATGACATTTCATTCAAATCCATCTCTTAATTATGATTATTACGCATTCTGCAAGAAAGTTTGCCCTTTCCACGCAAAGAATTCAAAACGAGCAGTCGACTGAGCAGTCGCTGTCAATTTAGCATTCCACACTTCGAAAGCGTGTTATCTCGCGGGCGTGACGAGCGCTGTACCCAACCATCACGGCCCGAGCTATCAGCGCCGACGACTCGAGACGCTCTCTGTACAGGCTGTTTCATTCAATGGGAGGTTGCGTGCCTGAGGCTCACGTACTGCAGCTGGGGTTACACTCTTTTTATCTTCCGGGGAGTCGTCAGCTAATTAATTAATCAGTACTGGTAACCACCTCTGACGCTCTGGAGCCTTTCGCGACGGTTCTGCCAGACTTAAATAAACTGGATGGTAAACTTTGAAATGCAGATGAAGCAACTAAGAATCAAGAAACGCTAGACATTGCTACTCATTCTTACAACCATCTTGATATGCACATGCATTTAGGTTCTAAATTATTTAAAAACAGAAAAAAGATAAATGCATATTATTTCTCTTCTAAAATAATGTGCGAAGTTTCGAAGTTGTGATGTTAACGTTGAACAGACATTCTTGAATTTCAGACGAACATATCGTAAATACTTCTAAACATTCTACCTTACTAAAAGACTCGGACCTATTATAGTGTCAAAATGTTCAACGACTTTTGCAGAAATTCATTTTTTCCCTGTGGATGCCAAGAGTTCTTTCTCAATAGATTTAAGGACACGGATGTACATCCGCTCTTTTCCTTGTGTCTATCTTCCTTAATTATGTATTTTCAGCAGAAAAACTAATTTCTACGGCTGCTGTTGGAGCTGATATCGTGCATGTTAATTATATTGTGCAAACGTTTCTTCTTCAAAAAATTTATCGATTTTCATGGGAATTTGTCTTGAAATGTTGCAATTATAGTGAACACGATCAGTTTATTCTTTAAGTCCCATTCGTTCAAAAACATGTTTATGCATGTTAGGAAGCAAATTCTAAGAACGTTTAACGTTTAACGAACTTCGTTTAACGATGTAAATATATAATTTTCAGGCTCGATGAAAAACTTCTCTTCACGTGCAAGTGTGGCAGCAGCTATGATATCTGCCACTTCCTTCAGAGTGCATTACAACCAATAAAAACATACGCACACTAACAAACCCAGTGAAAGCACTCAGAGACCAAAAGAATGCACCGTTTCACTCGTAAGTTCATTCTACGCCCTAATGGTGCTTTTCACCCCGCAAGGCCGTAAACAGACGAGATTCTCCGAATGCAGCGATGACTGATAGACCGGGAACCAGCAAGAAAATCCACGTATGATAAGCTCAACGCTAAAACTTTTTGAGAAGTTAGCCAGTGTTATAAAGAACAGAGAAACACAAGTATGGCGGCCTATAGGTGTCGGTGTTCTGCTGCACAATTGTTTAAATGGGGCGAACATTTACCGCCATACTTGTACTTATAATATGTACGTAAGTACATGGCCTATTGACAAATTGGACATCTTTGAATCAGTATGACGGGTACTTGGAGACGCCGAAAATGTATGGCATTGTCATAATCGGCAATGAAAAAGAATTTTCAACCATTAGTTTGGAACTAGTAATACCAGAGACCATTAAAAAAATGACTCTTTGAATTCAATATGGCGCATACTTTGAGACGCCACATCGGTATGGCATACAACTCTTTCACACTTGGGCTTTTTAGAAGGCTTTCTAACAAGAATTAGCTGTGTACTCATTCCCCAATGGCATATTGTTTCGACACATTCAAAAAATTGTGCAGCGCAACGCCGACAACTACAGACCGCCACACTTGCTTTTCCCTATTCCTAATAACATTGGCCAACTTCTCAAAACTTTTTAGCTAATCATACGTGGATTTCTTGCTGGCTCCCGGTCTATGAGTGGTCCTCGCCACGCACAGGAAGACGCTGCGAAGAGGTCGGATGAGGCACGGGGAGCTATCAATTCGATAATATTGGGGAATCCTTTGCGAGCTTCCCGTTGTTACGTGGTTACGTGGTACTCAACTGTTTTTTACTATTACCGCTAAAATATATTTATAGCTTTATTAATGTTCAATTCTTTTCTAAAATATTGAAAATACAATATTTTTATAACTTTGTTTGGTGGTCGTGGCATCAGTTATCAGGCTCGTCACCTGGAAGCTATGTTTACTTTGAAAACTATAATTTCCAAAGCGAGGAATTTTCTCACGGATCCAGCGAGTAGGCCTAAGCAATATTAGTACTACAACTTTCGTTCCGTGCTGTTTCGCAAACATCTCGCCCATCCCCTACCAATCGACTGTAAAGAAGTTTCACATCAATATTTATAGGTGAAGTCGTAGGCTTCCGCGGCCAGAGTCATGTAAATGATCTTGGCTGTCGGGGTGACGCCGCGCGAAGTCTGTGTTGCCGACGTTTCGACCATCTTTTCGTGGTCTTCCTCTGCGCTGGAGTGGTTGCGTGTGTTTTCCTTAGTTTAAACGGCCTGCTCCTTCGTGGAGCTCTTCCGTTCTATATCTAACTGGGTGATGAGTTTGAGTATTTTGCGAGCGCCCTGATGATTGTCTCATTTATGGGCGCCCTCGGGGTTTTGGCCGTGATCGCTTGCTTGCTTCGTTTCTCACTTCCAGTATTTCATTTGTTTTTCTTCGGCTTTTCAGTTGCTGCTCCATTTGTTTAAGTCATTTATGGTTCGCTCACGTGACCGGTCTTTGTTTGTGATTTAATTTTGTCAGAAAAAATACATGGTAGATACGTAAGTAAATGCATGACAAAACATGAGATACATAAGTGAATACATAAAATACATCTTTACCCTGACACATTATTGTTTTTATATATATATATATATATATATATATATATATATATATATATATATCACTTAGTGACACTAGAATCTAAGCTCAGGAATTTTACTTTTATATTTACATATGGTACATTTGACTATTCTATTTACATAAGATACATACACACTAATACTTTTTACTTATGGTATTGTGGGAATTCTGATTTGGTGTTGTTGACGTTCCTATAAGAAGAAATAAAAGAGGTCATCTTCGTCAACATATTAGCTTCATTAAGATAGCCGGCTTTCGACGACTTTGCCGTCATCGTCAGTCTCGCTGCTGTCGGCAAAAGTCGTACCGGCACAGTCGACCGACTTTTGCCGACAGTAGCGAGACTGACGATGACGGCAAAGCCGTCGAAAGCCGGCTATCTTAATAAAGCTAATATGTTGACGAAGATGTCCTCTTTTATTTCTACTTATGGTATTTATACAGACAGACATAGTGGTACTAAAAATTTGAGCACAGGCAATTGACTATTACATAATTTTATTACACTATTATATTATGACATGTTTACATTTGAGTGAGCTGTTCCTTACTCGCGACGCAGCTGGGGTGTGGGTGTGAAAAGGAAGAGTGAGAAGTCGTGTTTATGTTGTTAGGGAGGCTTTAGGAAGATGTGTGAGAGGGGTTTTTTTAGTTTTGTGGTGTGTTGGTTTTTAAGGGTTTGTGAAAAGGTTTTTTTCCGAGGCGAGTGTGTGTATCAGTGGATGTCATTAGTTTTGTGTTGTGTGAGAGTAGTACAGTTGCGTAGGCGTCACCTGGAGGCGGTTTTAATGTCGTTCTGATGAAATAGATTTCCGCCCGAGTGAGGAGGTCACGGGTTGTTCCGGGCCCTGTCGCCCAGACCTCGCATGCGTACAGTCCTGCGCTTCTTATACAAGAGAGGTACAGATGGATCTTGTTTTTTTTTCTTTTAGTGAGACACTTTTGAAGAGTGGCAGCAGAGTCTGCTGCCAATTTTCAAAAGTCGCTCTCTTAAGGAGAAAATCAAAATTCATATCTACCACTCACCTACATCTGCGGATTCGGTGGTATAACGGTTAACGGTTAACGTACCCAAGCTGTTGTACCCAAGTTGGCGGGTTGAAATCCGATCTAACCCGTGGATTTTTAAGGGCGAAAAAATTCTTCGTACGCCTTCCTTCGGAGAGGAAGTAAAGCCGGCTGTCCCATGTAGTAGATTTACTGCATGTTGAAGATCCTCAAGCCTAAAAGAAACCTCTGAGCTAAATTCAAGTCGCCTGTTTCGTCGCCCAACAATACCTTCTTTCTCCGCTAGGTGGTGAAAGGAGCGTAGCGAAATTTGCGTGGTTAGACGGAAGAGCGGGCCTGATGGCCCGAGTCTCGCCACGTAAAATAAAGCATAACTAAAAATAAAACTAACTAACCTATAAGAAGCGCAGGGCTGTACGCATGCGAGGTCTGGGCGCCAGCGCCCGAAACAATCCGTGACCTCTTCACTAGGGCGGAAAACTATTTCGTTAGAACAGCCTTAAAACCACCCCCGGGTGACGGCCACGCAACTGTACTACTCTCACACAACACAAAATCAATTACATCTACTAATACACACGCTCGCCTCGGAAAGAATCAACGCCATTTTCAATGACATAAACACACATCCCCTCTTTCGCCCATACCACCAATACTACACTAAACCAACACACTACAAAACTCAAAAACTCCCCTCCGACATCATCTTCCTCATGCCTCCCTGAAAACTCCCACACAATAAACACACTTTCCAAAGCCCTCGCTCCTTTCACACAGCTGCGCTGCGGGCAAGGAACAGCTCCCAGTAGTAAGACCTTCAACAGCCCAGGGACTGAAAAGGTATTGAATACCGGTAAAAATACCGGTATAATACCGGTATTTTTCCATACCTTTTTCAAATACCATTATTCTTTTATACCCCTAAAATACCTCTATAGGACGTCTATACCGGTATGGACGTCCATAAAGGTTATACCGGTATTTTCAATGAAGAAATATAGCTTACCATCCATACATGTTGAAAAAATAGGTTACTTTAGTTAGTAATATATCACAAAATGTTTATTAATCAAATATCATTTCATAATTGTTATTTATTGTTTAAATTATTTTGTATATATATATATATATATATATATATATATATATATATATATATATATAAAACTGTATTGAATTCTATTCTTATTATTGTAAATGTTTTGTGTTCGGGCGCTTACGTTTTGCATACGTTGTATGTATTGAAAACCTCCCTTAATTTAAACTTCGGAAAAGTTGAAATATGAAATAATAATTATTGGTTCCATTGAAGAGAACCTTTTCTTAGTGTCCTTCATCGAGCTATCTCCCATCTGACCTGAGAGATGACCTAAGTCTGTCTTTGTATTTCGCACAAGGAGAAGCTGTCAATGTATGCGCTGTGCCGTAGGCGTAGGACCGTTTCTTCCCTCCCCGGCCCCTCCTTCGGCGAACTGAGGAAGCGTTGACACCTTGAGATAATCACGAACGCTCAGGCTTTCAGGCCCACTTTTGTTTTTGTTAAAAAATGATTTCCTTTTACTTCATTTCACAATTAAATCTTAATTATACATTAATAAATAGGGCTAAAATAAAATGTTATTTTCCTAGTTTATATTAAGGGTTTAATATATTTTGACATTAACTGCAAATATTGAGAAATTCGTAATAAAAGTAAATTATTATGTTATTATTTAATACAATGATAAATTAATTTACACAAAAATTTTAATTAAAAATTTATTAATATTAACATTTTTATTTTCAATTAAAATTAACATTTAATTAATTTTTAATGCAAACATTTAAAATTTAATTAGTATTAATATTTTAAAATATTTATTAAAATTAATTAATATTATATAGTACTATTAATATTTTTTCTTAATGAAATTTCTTAAATAATACATGGTGTAAATTAAACATCTTCAATAATTTGTTTCCTCGTGTAAGAATAGTTAATATGTCTATTAGCGTAAAATGTCAATTTTTAACATTGTTTTAGTTATAATTATGATGCAGAATAAGGAAACTGGGCCAACTGAAAAAATTATTGTCGGGAATGTTAGCGACACGATCAAATTTAAGCAAATAATCGTATTTAGTGATAAACACAGTCGTGCAAGAAGGAAGTTTGGTATGCGTGGGTATTTGTATTGTGTTTATGTTTTTATAATATGTAATTGCATTGTATATTTGTACATATCTTATATTCTTTGTACATATCTTACATTACTCATACATTCATTCTTCATTCACTATTATACAACTACCAAATCTTATATAGTTTGTAGGTACATATTATTTTAGTCTGTAATCTATTAGTTTGTAAGCTGAAACTTTCTCTTTCTTTATAATTTAAATTGCTTATTGTGCTTTCATGTAATGTTAAATGTAAGATAAAATTATACAAAACAATAAATAAAAACAAAATAAAACAAAACCGATAGCGTGTGCGAAAGGGAAATGACAAAAACACCTTAAAAAAAAAAAGCAAAGAAGAAACGAAAATTTTCGAAACCAAGTGAAAAGTGGAAAAGTGAGTGAATATCAATCCTCGCGGGCGCCCAAAACTGAGACAATCATCAGGGCGCCCGCAAAAACTTAAACAATCCTTCCAAAAGAAAACGGAAAAGCTCCACTTCGGAGCAGGCTGTGATAAACTGATGCACCATTCCAGAGCAGACCAGCCCTGAGGAAGACCACGAAAAGATGGTCAAAACTTTGGCAACTCAGCCTTCGACGCGGCGGCACCTGGACACCCAAGATCATTTACAATATTTATGGGTATTTGCGCGAAGAAGGTATTAATCCTCTTGGTGCGTATACGACAGAGTTGTCTCAAAACGACAAACATCAGGAATAGAAATGGTGCGTGCACATTGAATTTCGCTGCCGCCCAGCCGCTGCCCACAGGGCTTGCTGACGATAAAGAGGGCCGGAGCGCGAGCTGCGTTTGCACCTACAG